>JAAKBF010000005.1:0-207663 GCA_012656075.1 Phytophthora hibernalis | reverse complement strand
GGCGGACATTCACTTATCTCAGATAAGTTATCTGTCAAAAACGAAGGATTGTTTTGCTACAAGGCTAAACGCATGATTATTGGTTAAAAATGCAGACTAATAGTTGCGGTTTGCTGTTGATTGTATTGATGTTGCTCCGACATCTTACTTGGAATTGACAACCCAGTGGATACTGCAGCAGTGATATGCCGCACCATCACACCCCAGTCGAGAAAGTTTCTTGCATGTTTTGGTTGGGGGGTCATAAGCACGGATATTCATAAGCGGGGGATAGACGTGATGACTGTCGCCGAACCACCACAGTTTCCATACCCGAAGGGTCCGTGCGAGGAAACACAAAAGCCTTAGGCAATAGGTGAAATTTGCCATCATAAAAGTGAGCAATGCTGCAATCGGCGGAACGTTTGGGCTCAGTAGACACCAATGATGTCACTTGCGTCAGCCCAACACGCTCCAGTAGCCGCTCAGTTGTAGTCTCCAGTTGGTCCTTTGTAATGTTGCCTGCTGCAACCCCTTTTCGCCATCAAGATGTGGTGTCCATGTTTTCTAGCACCTCCAAACAACCTGCCACCTCAGCTGTGAAGGCCGCGTCCACGGACTGTATTTTAGCTATAAAAGGATCGCTTGTGCTGGTCCCAACCTCCGTCCTCTTCTCCAGCCACCGCCTTCTTCCTATCGCGAGCGGGCACCTTCTTACTCCTCTTCGCCTTGCTCGTGGTCGCCTGGGTGTTAGACGAGCGCTCTGTAAACTTTGAGCGTGCGGAGAGCGTCGTGTTGATAGTGACCGCCGGGTACGTGGTAGATACCGAGCGACTGGTGGGTGCCGGATCCATGGTGGGGGTCAAGTGCATGGCGTCGTGCTGGCAGAGGCCGTCGTGTGCGTGACGGGTACCAAGCTCATAATGGGCGTCGAGGGTATGGTGAGCGTCGAGTGCAAGGCAGACTTTGACGATCTGGATTCCGTTTGGCGAATGGCGTGCATTGACTGATCGTTGGATATTCAGGTGACGATATAGACACCATCCGAGCACACAAAAATGCTGCATACAAATTTGAAGTAATACATCTTCACATCATTTTGAATGACAGTAAAAATAGAGCGGAAAATCCTACGATATAATACAAACAAGTAGTATCTGGCTACGAAACAGCGACAATCGGCAACAGCTTTGGATTTGGTGTGTTACAAATTGTACATGTACATTGAAATTTACAATGTACCGTACATGTAATACCGGTACAAGGAGAAAATTGCAAAAACACTTGCAGCCGTGATGCCCAACACCGTTAAGAGGCAACCAGCACCAATAGTACCCTACCCCGGTTGATGTCTCGCGATGATGTACTAGAACGCCAACTTGAACGGGCAACCACTCCTTAATTAGCAACTCCCCAACCAGCAACACGCTCCTCATATGGAAACACCACCATTCAGAAAAGCAGCGGTAGCGGCGAAATTGCAGCGGCCCACATCCACACGTCGGCGGCCACAGCTCGACCCCCACCGCTCCGCCACAAGGCTCTGAGGGCAGTCTACGCACGCGACCGGTGCGCAACTTCTGAAGTTGGTGGTGGTGGCGTGCGAGCTCTAACTGATGTGCTATGTGTGATTGTGTGCGTGCAGGCGTACAGTAACACGTCGGCGGCCACAGCTCGACCCCCAGCGCTCCGCCACAAGGCTCCGAGGGCAGCCTACGTGCGCGCGACCCCTGCAAGCGCCGACTGATGTAGAAGACAGCGAGAATGTCAGGTAGGTGCATGAACCCTTTGAATAACGATGTTTTTTTGGATGACGCACATGTTGTTTTCTGTAATGCTACGGTCTTGTACTGTAGCAGAAGCACGTTGGACTACTCAAGTGCAAGGGCTGCGCCGCTGTTCGCCGGCCGTCCGGCAGGCTGGACACGAGCACGGCGCCGGCGCTTGCGTGCACCTCAGTACACCAGCGTCTCCTGCCCGTTCAGATCACTGCTTCCACGCGCGGCGAGCCGCAAAGCACATGCACGCAAGATCCAAACTTGCTGCACATGCGGCAAGGACACACCTGGTGCTCAACATCTACCGGCCAGCCTTCGTCGGGCATCCCCAACCTCTCCATCGCAGCGGTGAGGCGGCTGAGCTGCGCGGTCACAGGAAGATTCTCCACCGTGCGGCTCGAAACCTCGTCGTACACTCGCGGGGTTGGTAAGCTCACCACACGAACGATGCTGTCGGCGTCGGGCACGCTTCTATCGAGCAGGAAAGCGATAACTCCCCGGTCCACTCGGCGTTCGAATAGCAGCCTCTCCCGCTGCAGTGCCGCAGCGCGTCGAATGAGCCGTGCGTCCGGTGTAGGAGAGTCTGCAAACAGCCGCGACCGAACACTCTCACTCTCGCACAACGTGAACAACTGATCCAGCATCGTGCCGACCTTCAGCTTGCGACGCAGAGTAACGTCACGCTTCAAGGCGGCGTTATAGGTCTCGCACGGATTGTTTGTACTTGCGAATCCACTGGGCGTGTGGTAGCACTGCCAGCGCCACACCCTGCGGTTAAGCCACACCGAGGCGAAGTAAGCAGAAAAATCGAGAGCTGCGGCACCAGTGCCCAGCGCCTCTGTACTTCATCCAGCCTCACGAAAACGCTTCCTCACTCAGTGTGAAGTGCAGTCTGTGCATATCTTCCATGACAGAGACAGCCACGCTTGGGGTGGAGGGACCGCGTCTTCTCGAAGACCTTCTTGGCTACGTGGAAGTAGCACATGATAAAGCACACGTCGGCGCCCAAGACTTCATGTACAGCATTCCATTGCGCGATGTCCGCATCACCCATCACGTATCGAACGTTCAGGGGCTTGCCGGTGACGGCAGCGAATGCTCGTTGCACTAGCTACAGAACCTCCGTGTACTGGGGCTGCTTCTGCTGCGATACGATAAACACCGCGAGCGGGTGAAAGTGGCGAGCCCGATCCGACAGCCCCACAACAATGACAGGGTTAGCCCGCCTGCGTCAACTTGTACGTCGCATCGAGGTGTAGGATGAAAGTAGCCGGGTCTCGGTCCGCTTGCCGCAATAGCTTCTTGGTGCTGACGCCGACAACAAACGGGCTGCTGTCGCTGCCGTTTCCAACCACGGGCTTGCCTTCGTCGTCCTGGCGCAAGCACAGTGAAAACGCCGCCGCCTCCTCTTCTTCACCACTAAAGATTCGGTCTCTAACTTTGGCCCGAACAACGTCAAGGATGTCGCTGCCTCCAAGACGACCAGTGACGTGGTAATGCACGAGCCGTTGAACAGCAGCAAGGCTGGGCATGCTTTTCTCGTTGAGGTTAAAGCGTTGCTGCAGCCCAGTCCAGACGCGCTTTGTCTTCAGCCCTTGCGCAGCCCAGTCTTGAGCGACCCGTTTCATCTCCGCTGACAGTGAAGGCGGGCGCTGCGGAGAACGCACAGCCGTGGTGTGAGCGTGCACTTCCTCCAACGTGACCAGCTGCAGCATGAAGCACCTCAACAAACGTGCTCTCCATGGACACGTCCCGTCCGGAGGGCACGAGCGCAGATCTCCGACGAGCAGCGAAGTAGCTGCACTCGCATAGCGTGGGGGCAGGAAGTAGGCAAACATGGCAATGGCCAAGGTCGCTCTTCGCGATCTTGTAGCGCTTGAAGTCCTGGATGAGCATGTCGGCGTCCTCGTGCGGGATCGCGGACGCGAGGGTCAGCCAAGGAAGGCGAGGCATGGTGGCTTGAGTTGGTGTCGTAGTGAGCGGTACTAGGAGTTTTGGTAAATGACAGCAGCGCTGAGCTTGTAAAATGTGCTGAGATACGCTACAGCTGTGATGTCGGCATTTCTTTGGTGCTGCTTTAGAAGAAGTCGTGCCCACCACTCATTTGACGTGCCAATTATTTTATGCAAGTGCCAGTCGAGTAGTTTTGGTGTTTGCTGTACAATACGCGGTGTAAACCGACCGTCCTCCGGTACAAGTTTATACAGAGTTCCAGGCAAAGGGAGAACCGTAATCAGTTATTTACCTTGCATAATTAGTACATTTGTCCCAAAGTCTCGCTCTATCCGTTTGCAAATCTTTTAACCTGGAAGAATTTATATGTCCCACCTTTCTCCCTTTGCCCGGGAACTCTGTATTTAATAACCGAGTGCGAGTGCACCCTCATTTGTTTGGACGGTAGCCTGAGTCTCCGGGCACACATCACCCACAGCGGGGCCATTGTTGAAGCTCGTCCGAAGATTTCTCTGGTTGAATTGCTTTTAAACTGTAGGGGGCATTGCCGCTGCCGGCGGACGCAATGCTATTATAGTAGGGTATTTCATTATCTTCGTTGCCAAGATAAAAGTGTACATTCGTGCAACACTATCGTAACATGATTTAGCGTAACATGGTTATGTAACAGCCGAGTCGTGAAGGGTCATGGTGGTTTGCAAGTCGAAGCAGAGGAAGAAGTACCAAGGATGGAGGGCGGTGTCGACGCAGATGTCGACGCAATAGTCGATTTAATGTAGAGTGAGCTCGGCGCATCTTCCCGGAAGCAAGACGCATCAGCCAGGTCTAAATTCAACATATTTCTGACTAAGCAAGTCACTTTGGCGAATCTGAGTGCATCGCATGTGACGAAGGAGATGTTTGGTAAGCTTCTATCCTTTTTATTCAGCGCTACCGAACCCACTGCCAGCGCTGCAGCTGCTCCATCACTCCAGCTGCACCCTCCGTTGGTCAGTCAGGTTTGGCCAGCAAGCTTGTCAACGTTGAAGGGGAAACGGCTCTCTGATTTCCTGGTCCAGTTCGTGATGGAGGGTCTCGGGTCTCTGCCTAATATTGCTGGGCATCGCGTTCAAAAACAGTGTTTGCGTGCGGTCGAGATCGCACAGTACGTCGCCGGCATGAGCAGCATTCCACCACTGCCACCTTCTTGCCGAGAGTCCGATCGAATGCAATGGATCGCCGCTTTGCAATATATGGCAAGTCAATGCGAATCAGTGTTAGTGAATGGCTTTATTAAAGCCACAGCAAGAGCTCAGCGAAGGCGGCACCGATCCGGAAAACTTACCGGTATAGTCAAGGCTTGGAGTGAGCTGACCGATCCGCAACGGGCATCATTTCGATTGTTCCCCGCATCAAGTTTGTAGCCATCCATGCAGCCGACATCGGACGCTGATAAGTCAATGACCGAAGTGACAGTAGCATAATTATAGGAGGAGAGATTCCACTTGATATCGCTTGGTATTAACCCGGTACATTCAACACATATTTGCACAATCGTTTTCATGTTCGCCATATAGTCCAAGTTCACCGGCAAATTGGTGTCGATCGCAGATAACGAGAATGGCACCAAGCCCGTGTCCAATCTCACAAGATAAATGACGCTGAAACCAAGGCACCACCATGTCCGAGTGCGCCACCAAGTCGAGGTGCTGCACCAAGTCCAGACACTGCAGCATATGCGAGCGCACCACCATGTCCGAGCGCGCCACCTAGTCGAGGTGCAGCACCAAGTCCAGACACTGCATCATGTGCGAGCGCACCACCATGTCCGAGCGCGCCACCAAGTTCATGCACCACCTTCAAGTCCGCTCGCCACCAACAATCCAGCTCGACGCCAACAATCCCGCTCGCCGCCTCCAATTCTGCGCCGCCTACAGGTCTGCGCGCCGCCTATAAATCTCAGCGCACCACCAAGTTCGAGCCCATGTCCTCCTGTGCTGCAGCCGTGCCCCGCCTCTTGAGTCCACCGCCGTGAATTCAACACTGACCATAAATAGTGGCCAGTAAAAAAATGATTTTCAACCAATCCAAATCATCGGACAAAGTTATAGGGGTACGCTTTTTCGGATAGCTTTGCCAAGTGTATACGGACAGGCAGGAGTAACCACTAACTTCGGCCGAGTTTTTATACTTTGTAGGGGCCGAAGATAAGACGAACTTAGAGGGTACAGCAAGTAATGTGTGGTTACGCAAGGGAGCACAACCCACACGGGTCAATGAGCTGCAGCGAAGTGGCTCGAGCTGAGGAAAAGTGAGCTGCCATGCCGAGCGCGTCGCGCGCTGCGCAGCGAGAGGCGAAAAATAAATTGACAATACATGTATTGTTTTCATTAGGTAGCATGCTATTTCAGTGTGTACAAGGACAACCTGGAAATAGTTTACACCGCGCCACCAGCAACCTTCCCAGACGGCAGCGACTATTTTGCGAAGCTAATTGTACGGGTGAGTGCATGATTTAGGCGCGCATAAGAAGAAGAGGTTGCATGGCATGTAACTAAAACCAAAATAGAGTTCTGCGGGCCGGGCGAGCGCGATAAAAACTCATTTTACAAACAGCATCCTTACAGTAAATCCACTCCCCGCAGAGCACCCACTTCCCCGCTGCATAAGTGTTCATGATCCCATCGAGCGCCCTGATGCTTGACACTAATACCATGCAGGGTGAAGTTGATATTGACGCCATCAGACTATCAGAGTATCGGAGCGGCTAAAGCATTATACAACTTGACTGTTCGTAGGCGGGAACTCCACGCTGCACCTCTCCTCGTAGCAGGTGAAGGTCGAATCGTAACGTTGTATTTAGTGTGCTGTAATGAGAGTCGTATATGAAGTCTTTAAAATGTTCTTTACCGTATTTTAGGAAAGGAGATGTTCTACTGATGCCAGAAGGTGGTATTTATTAATATAAGTGTAGAGGAAATATAACTTTCACAAGTAAAAATCTGCCAAACACACTAACCTATCTCCCACAATACACACAAACAGTGCAGGGTCGTATGCTCCGCTGCTCGGCCGCTCAGCCCGATGCGCACCACCGGGGATCTGCCTATGAATGATTGCATTTTGGGGTGGTGCACTCCAGAATCAGTTCACAGGATCAGTTCAGCCACCGACCGACCAGGAAACAGTAGCGCCTCCGACCTGGAAGCGCTTGCTGCGCGTCTAGCACCCGCCCGTCGAAGACACCGGGCCTCAGCACATCGGAGCAGCCTCCTGAGGGGCTCCATGCAGGGGACGCAGTAGAGTATTTCTCCCGGGTGTTCGTGTGCGACGATCGCAGAGAATATCGCCGCGCTGTCGTCACCCGTGCTAACGGCGACGAGAACGTTAAGTTCCCGAAAGCGGTGTACACGGAGGAGGTCATCCCGAGGGACATGATGCTGAAGCGGGTCAGAGACCGCTTCAGCAACCCCTCAAGACTGAAGATTCAACGTGGCGCAAGCTTCGCACCTACGAGCTGTTTGATGGAACCTTTTCGGCGTCTACGCGGTCCAGCGCACTGAAAAAGCGCTGGAAGGAGCGGTCGCAGCTGCTCTAGAAGCCCCTCACGAAACCCTTCATGACGAGTGTGATGCAATTGTGCCGGAAACGAAACAGCGTAGCATTTGCAGCTCCCCGAGCCGGGCTTTGAGCATGTTCAGCCGCCCAGCACTCCTAGCAGCGATGTCTTAGCCACAACGGGCAGTGGAGGAGTCCCCCCATATCCGCGGCCTGCGAAACAAACGCGGGGAGTTTCGAAATGTCTGCATTTAAGCAGATAATCGATCTGGTGTCCTCTGGAGATGACAGCGAGATGCAGTCGAGTGCTCAGGCTGGCCAAGCAAGCTCAGTGACATGGAGGCGTCTGCCTACGTGCGATCCATTCCGAACTGCCACGTCCGTGCCAAGATCCGACACCAGGCTAAGAAGAAGCGGGCCCAGTTGAACGTCCCCAGACCAAGGAAGCACCGGCACCTGACGAAATGCGCAATAAGGAAGAGCGAAAGGTAGATCTACCATGACAAGACTTTCAAGGCTGTCAAGTTCAAGGCCCTGCAGAACAGCCCTGAAGAGCTCGAGCCTGCACGCCAGACGGACGTCGTTTCCAGATCCTGCCGCGAAGGAGGGTCGCACACTGTTCCGGACGGTGCCGTGGCCCGCAGATATCGATCAAATTACAAGCACAACGGCGTGAAGTTCCCCGACGTCGGGAGCTTCGACGCCTGCAAGTGCTTCGGCGACTGCTTCTGGGGCATATGCTCTAACGTCGCGTCCACGGCGTTCTGTACTCCTAAGTATTGCAAACTCGGAGCGAGGTGCAGCAATGCTCCGCGGACACTGAGCATGCTAAAGTTGTTCGACACGGGCCGTGTTGGCCTTGTAGTCTATACAACCGCGGCTCTGGATATAGGCGACGTGTTGGGCGAGTAATGCGGGGAGCTGACTGGGTTCCCTGCTGTGGTCGAAGGACAACCGCCTCAAGCGATAAAGCAGAACAGAGAATACACGTTGTTGTGCAACGCGAAATCTGCGCAGGGGAACTACATCTACGTGAATGCTCTGAGGTGCGGGTCGATAACACGCTTCATGCCTCTTTCCTGCGCCCCAATCGCCTCCTTGGTGGAGCAGCAGACGCGCACTCGCGTTAGAGTGCTCGTCAAAATGATCAAGAAGGTATCTGTTGGTGCCCAGATAACCGTGCAATACGGTAACGAGCGGTGGTTTACGTGCGCGTGCGATCGGTGCTGAAAACACCGCATCGAAGAGTTAGGCCACAGCGAAGAAGAGTAGGCTGCAAAATTTAGGAACTTCCTAGCGCCCACTAGGAACCACAGCTGACTTTAAAATATGCACACACGGAGCGACCATTCTTCGCGGTGTGCGAATGCTGGAGCTATTCATAACGTCAATATCGAATGATGTTCTGACAGTAAATCCCTCGTACATATTGAATAGCAAACGTGCAAGCTAATGTGATAGTGAACTAACAACGCCATTGTCTTCAGCTTGAGAGACGCTGGATTACACCAAGCACAACGCGGGGTCAATTGGCGCGGACATCCGAGGTCCGGAAGCACGGCAACTTCGCCTCGTTTCTTCGTGCGCCTGCCTTTTGCACCTCCCTGCCACTGCTGTTGACGTGAGCAGTGACGCGGAGGGCGAATTAGGATACACGCACCGAAGGCACACCAAAAGTCACACGGGCACCATTGACTCAGGACGTCAACGGCCCAGCCATCCGCCGGCTCTCCTTCATATTCTTTCCTGGCGTAGTTCACGGCCCTTTGCGCCATCACCGCGATGTCCTCTTTGCTGCGGTTATTCGGCGCAACGATAACACGAGGTGCTGGCAGTGAGATCACCCTGAGAATGCAGCAGGCTCCAGCGCGCACAGTATCCAGGTCCTGGTCTTGTGCCACACCCAACAACTTCTCGCGGACCAACTTCGACATCCTGCGCGCGAGGGTGGGTGCCGGAAACACGGCAAACTCAAAAGCTCGTGCACTACTGGACTGATATTAGCAGCGCACTAAGCTCCTCAAAATCGCTTTTGAGCCGGCGGCACAGCGTGTAGTCGCGCTTCAACAAGCGTTGAAGGTCTCTGCGGGGTTGTTCGTGGAGGCGAATCCACTTGAGTGGCGAACACCTACCAGCCCAGCAAGCAATTGCCCGTAAATGTACTGCGCAAATGGAACCAAACTTGGCTCACACATCCATCCTTCAAAATGGGACGCAGCATCTCCATATACTCCGTCTGGCTACGAGCGAATTGCAGGTCGTATCTCTTCGTAGAACTCGTGCTTGTGCACACGAGAAAATTAACTTAACCCACTCCTGGATTTTCTTCACGACGTGGAAGAAGCACATCAGGAAACGGTAACTCGGGTTGTTCCCAAAACTGCAGCGAGAGCGTTGTATTGCCATCAGCCATCGCGTAGTGAAGGCTGAGATTCTTGTCTGAGATCCAGAAGTATACCCGGCGTAGAGAAAGCAGGGCAGCCAGGAACATCAGCTGCGTCTCTTGGGACATCACGAACAGAGCGACCAGGTGGAACCTCCGCGACCGGTCTGGGGTTTTATAGCTGATAATACACAGAGATAAGGGGTGTGGACTGACCATTTATGGGATGCAATTTGTGTAGTTTGGAGTCGACGTGCTGGTCTACTACCCGATGGTTCGTCGATGATTCGTGAACTGTAGGATGATTGTAAACTAATGTGGAAATTGCTGTAGGAATCGCTGAACAACGGCATGTACTGGAATACACTGCTGCAAGGAAAATATGGGACGAGGCGGTTACAGCAGTATATCCTAACAAAGAAAGTAGACTGGTTGCGGTTCATTCCCCAACTGGCGACCGAGAGAACAAGTTGTTGTTTGTGCGTGTGAGTCTTTGAGCGTTGCGGTCAGTCACCCCGACCCCAAGTACGACATGGGCAAGATTTCCAATTGCCCAGATGCCTAGATTCGCTAATCTGATTGGATAATATCAAACGTTACTCTGGATTAATGATTTTAAGTCTGCACATCAGAAACAGTCAATGTACTCGGGAATCAGGGCTGAAAACCATGTTGTTGAGATGTACTCGGGAATAAGGACGATGCCAGGCCAGCCATCTTGCCAGTGAAGAAGAAACAGTGGAAGTAAGCTGCTCCTAAGAAGAAACAAAAACGCAAATAGTGAGATCAGCATTTTCCAGTGAATTTTCCGCTGCGAGTTGGAGAATTTGAGTGTGGGAATAATTAAGCGGTGTGATCTACCTGTTTCTCGAATCGGCTAGCGATAAGAACAAGTTGGTCCTCACAAGGATGTTTTTCACTCTTTGTAGAATCGAGCTACCTGTGCCCACTGAGCATAGTTGCAAGGGGAACAACATTTCTGCCCTTTTAATTTGAAGTCTTTACCGAGACATCGACTGTGAAACAATTTCCGTGTTGTCCTTGCACACTGAAGCAGGGTGGGATCTTGAGGGCGGGGAGAAAATTGCATAATACCGCTTTGAATTTGCTTTACTTTTCATTCAGCTCCTTTGGTATATGCAGCAGATCTGGTGATGGCCAACACTGCATGTAGCCAGCGCTCTATATTATGCATGCGTGAACAAGATATGATTGCCAAACTTGTGTTGGCATACATATTTTGGGACATGTACATGTGGTATTTCTTCTTGTTTTATATAAGCTGATTGCATTCCCGGAGTGCAGAGGCTCCTGGTACCATGGACCATGGTCCATGATAACTTGGAGCAAATCCGTTGATTCTTTGTAGTAGCCAGCTCTCTTTGTGCGCATGAACAAAATATGATTGCCAAACTGCGAGGCATCCGCGAAGTGAGGAAGGACATTCGCGATCCACACTCAGTTTGCATTTTGCCTTCCAAGGAAAACTTCAAGAGTACCTTTACAGCACCGACCACTGTCCAAGCATGCGTCTGCACTATATCCTGCTCGTGGCCGCAGCCACACTTCTTGCAAGCACCGACGTCGTCTCAGCCACTGCTGACTCCGCTCAGACCAAGGTTGCGACTGACACCGTCCCCGCTGTTCGCTCGCTGACTGGTGCCTTGAACGAGAACAGCGGTAAAAGGTCTCTTCGGTTCGCACCGGAAGACGAAACAGAGGACGAAGTCGATGACGAATCCGATGAAGAGAGGGGCATCACCGTTTTATCGAGTAGGACCACCGCTAAAAAGCTGCGGAAATTCCTGAAAGAGAACAGCATCATCAGCACAGCAACTGCCAAACAGCTGAAAACTTCCGGCTATAGCGCGGACGATATTGCCAGCATGTACGCCAAATACGTTAAGCTGTCTTAGTGGGCCGTGGAACTCTATAGAGTCTACACCTCAATAGGGGCCAGTATCATCACGCAGGCTGGCTGTTGGTAGCGGAGTTAGTACATGTACTAGACTAAAAGTTAACGTAACAACAACAAATGCCCTAAGCTTATGACATTCAAAAACAAAAAGAACCGCTTTAAATGTGTACATGTAGTACCAGAAAGCGATCCACATTTCTTACACCTACCGGTACAGTAGTCACCGCAATTAGTGTGTGTTCAAAATTAGTGTCACACAGGAATTAGTGTCACTACGGATTCGTGACAATTCATAAATTTTGGAGCTTCAAAATTAGTGTGAGTGGGCCAGAGAAAACTAAGTGTAAAATTAAAAAATGCAGGCAAGAAATTCTCTGTAGTCATCGCTGCTGAATGTGTTCGTCATGTGAACGCTTATCGCGACAAATGCAACATAAGTTACCCCAGGAATGCAGTGGTCAGAGGTGGGTTTTTACTTCAGGTTAATTGCTGGTGAAGTATTTCCTTATCTCCAGATATTAATTCAGAAGTATCCCAACGAGTTATGATGGCAAGACTGTCGCTGCTACGATAGAGGATAGCACGGCGAGTGTAAGCGACGGCAACCCAAGCGTAGATAAATGAGAGTGACACTAATTTACCACACCTACACTAGTGTCAGTTCACAAATAGCGGCACCCTCACTAATTTCCGTGAAAAACACTCACATAAATTAGTGTCGTTGACACTAATTGCTGTGACTACTGTAGTATCATTTTGAAACCTTGCAGTAGTAACTGAAGAAAGTAAAGTGTAGTCGTCAACGAGTGACTTCCGTTTTCCGCCCAATGCGTGCCGGGTTTTTTATCTTTATCTTGTGCTTCAATTTGAAACGTTCTTGCAGCGCATGCGTCAACCTGCATTTCTTATAGACGCAATCGGCACAGATCGATCTCGATCTACCTTAAATCAATCCTATTGCCGTTGTAGAACGGCAATTCGATCTCGATGTATTTAATTCTACTTCGTCACAACTTTTACACCTGATTTTATCGATCTAGGATGGGACATTTATCTGCAAAAATATAATAATAAAATATATTATTGTGCTTTGTAGATAAATGCTATTATATTATAGTGATAACGATAGGGTTATTGATAGTACGCTTCGATGGCATGCCGTGAGATGATATATTTATGATGCTCTAAGGGCCACATTATCATCTTACACCCGTTGTCGAAACGACAACGAATAATGCCAAGGCCAAGTTCCACTTCTGCGAGCATGGTGAGGAGAGTTCGGTGACGGATGGCGGGGCACATACATGCTCCTTGCATGTGACTTGGGGTAAGGACGAGGTGCTCCCGTATGCGTGAGTGAGCGCGTTCGTCACAACGGGTAACGTTAGGACTGCAAGTTATCCTTCTTGATTCATAATGAGTAAGAAACAAGAAGGATAACTTGCAGTCCTAACGTTACCCGTTGATGCAAGTTATCCTTCTTGATTCATAATGAGAAGAAACAAGAAGGATAACTTGCAGTCCTTATTCTTACTCATTATGGAGTAAGCTTGTAAATGTACCGCCGTGATCGTCGGTGCATATACCAGTAGGTACCTACCTCGAAGTACGTGCACATGTATACCGTTAAAAGCACTCTCCGTCACTCATCAATAAAGAAGATTATGGTACGTGTATACGGACGGGGTCGCCGTCACAACTGTACAGTAGTGATAGGTATACATGTACATTTACTTGTCGCTCCTCGCACAACCCCTGCTCAATTCACACTCAGTTCGCAATTTGCCTTCCAGTAACACGTCAAGAGTACCCCGGCGTCGACAACTGTCCAACCATGCGTCTGCACAACATCCTGCTCGTGGCCGCAGCCACATTTCTTGCAAGCACCGACGTCGTCTCAGCCAGTGCTGACTCCGCTCAGATCAAGCTCTCAATGACCGCGACTGACACCGCCCCCGCCGTGCGCTCGCTGGCTGGCGCCTTGAACGAGAACAGGTCTCTTCGGCTAGACCGGAAGACAAAACCGATGACGAGGCCGATGACGAATCCGACGAAGAGAGGGGTATCTCCGTTTTATCGAGCGCTACCACCGCTAAAAATCTGCGGAAATTCCTGAAAGAGAACAGCATCATCAGCAAGGAAACTTCCCAATTGCTCAAGTCTTCTGGCTTCAGCGCGGACGAGATTGCCAGCATGTACGCCAAGTACGTTAAGCTTTGGGCTAAGCTTAGCGGGCCGACGGGAATCGTACCGGTACACCTCAATGGAGGCCATAATGGCTGGTTGTCGATAGCAGAAATAGTACTAATAGTACTAGACAAAAAGCAAACGTAGCAGCACCGCGTGCCCCTAAAAATCAATAACAAGAAGACAAGAAGGCCTCAGCATTTTCTACCACCGAGTATCAACCGCTTAGAACCCCCACTGTCGACTCATCTTCAAAACTTGCAGAAGTAGCTGAAGAAAGTGAAGTGTAGGCGGCAACGAGGGACTTCCGCTTTACCACCCGTGCGCACAGATTATTTCGCTCCTTTATCCTGTGCTGCAATTGAAAAGTCCGTGCAGTGCATGCCTATCTGCATTTCATTCGTTAACACCAAGTTTACTAGTCTACACGCGACCAGAGTTGCGCCTGCACTATTAATAATACGCTTCGGTACGAAGGATTTTATTTGGAACATATTTGGGTCAGGTCAAAAGGGTCAACTAAATTGACTTGATTTTTGTAAAGCGGGAGTGGGCGGGGTGCCCGCGAAGCAGGGCCGCGTGGTATTTGCGTAGGCGGGCCCAGCGACGAGTTCCCCAGCGAACGGACACGTTGCCCTGACTCGGAGTTAGTTTTCTTTGCGGGGGTTGAGGTCTGCAGCGTTGGAAAATCGAGGGACCAAACCCTTTTGAAACCGGTATTCACCGGTTTATTTCGCTGTTTTGCGATCTGAATGGGGTATCAGCGTTGGAGATGCTCTAAGGGCCACATTATCATCTTACACCCGTTGTCGAAACGACAACGAATAATGCCAAGGCCAAGTTCCACTTCTGCGAGCATGGTGAGGAGAGTTCGGTGACGGATGGCGGGGCACATACATGCTCCTTGCATGTGACTTGGGGTAAGGACGAGGTGCTCCCGTATGCGTGAGTGAGCGCGTTCGTCACAACGGGTAACGTTAGGACTGCAAGTTATCCTTCTTGATTCATAATGAGTAAGAAACAAGAAGGATAACTTGCAGTCCTAACGTTACCCGTTGATGCAAGTTATCCTTCTTGATTCATAATGAGAAGAAACAAGAAGGATAACTTGCAGTCCTTATTCTTACTCATTATGGAGTAAGCTTGTAAATGTACCGCCGTGATCGTCGGTGCATATACCAGTAGGTACCTACCTCGAAGTACGTGCACATGTATACCGTTAAAGCACTCTCCGTCACTCATCAATAAAGAAGATTATGGTACGTGTATACGGACGGGGTCGCCGTCACAACTGTACAGTAGTGATAGGTATACATGTACATTTACTTGTCGCTCCTCGCACAACCCCTGCTCAATTCACACTCAGTTCGCAATTTGCCTTCCAGTAACACGTCAAGAGTACCCCGGCGTCGACAACTGTCCAACCATGCGTCTGCACAACATCCTGCTCGTGGCCGCAGCCACATTTCTTGCAAGCACCGACGTCGTCTCAGCCAGTGCTGACTCCGCTCAGATCAAGCTCTCAATGACCGCGACTGACACCGCCCCCGCCGTGCGCTCGCTGGCTGGCGCCTTGAACGAGAACAGGTCTCTTCGGCTAGGACCGGAAGACAAAACCGATGACGAGGCCGATGACGAATCCGACGAAGAGAGGGGTATCTCCGTTTTATCGAGCGCTACCACCGCTAAAAATCTGCGGAAATTCCTGAAAGAGAACAGCATCATCAGCAAGGAAACTTCCCAATTGCTCAAGTCTTCTGGCTTCAGCGCGGACGAGATTGCCAGCATGTACGCCAAGTACGTTAAGCTTTCGGGCTAAGCTTAGCGGGCCGACGGGAATCGTACCGGTACACCTCAATGGAGGCCATAATGGCTGGTTGTCGATAGCAGAAATAGTACTAATAGTACTAGACAAAAAGCAAACGTAGCAGCACCGCGTGCCCCTAAAAATCAATAACAAGAAGACAAGAAGGCCTCAGCATTTTCTACCACCGAGTATCAACCGCTTAGGAACCCCCACTGTCGAATCATCTTCAAAACTTGCAGAAGTAGCTGAAGAAAGTGAAGTGTAGGCGGCAACGAGGGACTTCCGCTTTACCACCCGTGCGCACAGATTATTTCGCTCCTTTATCCTGTGCTGCAATTGAAAAGTCCGTGCAGTGCATGCCTATCTGCATTTCATTCGTTAACACCAAGTTTACTAGTCTACACGCGACCAGAGTTGCCTGCACTATTAATAATACGCTTCGGTACGAAGGATTTTATTTGGAACATATTTGGGTCAGGTCAAAAGGGTCAACTAAATTGACTTGATTTTTGTAAAGCGGGAGTGGGCGGGGTGCCCGCGAAGCAGGGCCGCGTGGTATTTGCGTAGGCGGGCCCAGCGACGAGTTCCCAGCGAACGGACACGTTGCCCTGACTCGGAGTTAGTTTTCTTTTGCGGGGTTGAGGTCTGCAGCGTTGGAAAATCGAGGGACCAAACCCTTTTGAAACCGGTATTCACCGGTTTATTTCGCTGTTTTGCGATCTGAATGGGGTATCAGCGTTGGAGATGCTCTAAGGGCCACATTATCATCTTACACCCGTTGTCGAAACGACAACGAATAATGCCAAGGCCAAGTTCCACTTCTGCGAGCATGGTGAGGAGAGTTCGGTGACGGATGGCGGGGCACATACATGCTCCTTGCATGTGACTTGGGGTAAGGACGAGGTGCTCCCGTATGCGTGAGTGAGCGCGTTCGTCACAACGGGTAACGTTAGGACTGCAAGTTATCCTTCTTGATTCATAATGAGTAAGAAACAAGAAGGATAACTTGCAGTCCTAACGTTACCCGTTGATGCAAGTTATCCTTCTTGATTCATAATGAGAAGAAACAAGAAGGATAACTTGCAGTCCTTATTCTTACTCATTATGGAGTAAGCTTGTAAATGTACCGCCGTGATCGTCGGTGCATATACCAGTAGGTACCTACCTCGAAGTACGTGCACATGTATACCGTTAAAAGCACTCTCCGTCACTCATCAATAAAGAAGATTATGGTACGTGTATACGGACGGGGTCGCCGTCACAACTGTACAGTAGTGATAGGTATACATGTACATTTACTTGTCGCTCCTCGCACAACCCCTGCTCGATTCACACTCAGTTCGCAATTTGCCTTCCAGTATTATTAAAATAAGGGAAAATTCCAAAGGGGACTCAAATCGAAAAGCATTTTCAAAGGGGACTCGATAATTAAAAAGCTAGGATAGCTTTTACTCACCGAGAAATCGTCGCTGGACGGCACGCGATGTACGAGAAGAACGTTATTAATTACTTCGAAGTAGGACAGAGTTGATAGTACCGGATAATCCACGACACCAGCAGCGTCATGCTTATCCCCTTCTCCATCAGGTGCATGCCTCAGCGTACTTCGTCTAACAGGCCGGGAAAGGACCCCCCGCACCGCATAATGCTCATCATCCCGTTACATAGGTATATCACGCCATTGAGCGCGTGTCGTCCAGCGACGATTTCTCAGGCTGAGTAAAAGCTATCCTAGCTTTTTAATTATCGAGTCCCCCTTTGAAAATGCTTTTCGATTTGAGTCCCCCTTGGAATTTTCCCTTAAAATAAACCCTTTAGAAGTACCTTTTATGCATATACGTAAAAATCTTCTTTCTGGTAGGCATCCAGTTTGCAAATATCTTAGAAAGTGATAGACCTGTTATATAAGATCCATCTCAGATTTTTTGTCGAAATCGGTGAGTGTCCACTCTTTAATTAGTTCGTTTGTAAAGTTAATAAAGATCAAACTTCGACCTGCCCCACCAGGACGACAAACAATAAAGTTTCTTTAGGGTAAACGGCTGGTAAAAACGTTTTCATTTGTTTTATGAAAGCTCAACCCAGTCAACAGAAAAATGAAAATTTCTGGTAGATTCGCGTCACGTTCGCGTTGGTTTTGAATTACCGCGACAAGGCTTGCATCTAGTCTGTGCCCTTTAAAGTTCTGCGTGTGACGCCCACCTTTGTCATGAGGTCCGGCACACTCCATACCCCCAAGAAAGCAGGCGCATATTTTTCGCGACTGGGTTGTCGTCCACCATCTACATCAATTTGATAGCGGCATCACCAATCTGGGGATATTTTAACGCCTCCGCGCTTAGCCCACATGCTAACTTGAAGCAGGAACGAGATTCATCCGAATCCTTAGCCGTGTTCCTTGTGATCTTCATCGCTTTCTGGAGCTGGACTGTGGCCCAGTCCTGTGTCGTTAACTGACCAACGAACTGCTTAGCCTTTGGGTTATCGTCGACCTTCTTCATGAAGCTCATCCAGGACTTGATCTCTGAAGTTTTACTATCTGTCATGACTTTATATGTCGTCTTCAGAAGAGAGTCCGGCAACTTAATGTTCTTAAGAGATGTCGGCAACAAAATGGTATTTCCCAATGCAAGTCTCTCTTCGTCCTCTTGAATTCAAGCTGGCATCGTCATTGGCCTCATCTTCGTCGACCTCTTCAGCCGTCTTGGCCATGCGCAGGAACATCTTGTCAGCACGGTTCAATTGAGTGACTTCCATCGACTGCACTGCATTTGTTGACGCCACTGCAGACAACTTGTCCGAGTTGGAGGCCGCGACGTTGCTTGCAGCAAAGGTTGCTGTAGTGACGAGCAAAATGAAGCTTATACGCATGATTGGGTGAATGGCTGTTCGGTGGTCTTGAGTGCTTAAAAGCATGAGCGAAAACTGATCGAAAACTTCAATGTATCTGTTTCAGACGAATTCAGCACTAATATTCGCGAACTCATGAGTGATGTTTGCGGCTATCGTGTAGGCGCCGAATTGGTCGCAGCCCTTTCAACGCGACCAGGCTCATAACCATTTTAGACGCTAACACTTCTGTTGTAGTCGGGGCAAATCGAAGATCAAGTCGAAACCTGTTTGCTCGGATGTGGCTTCGTCTTTTACGTTTCCTAGAAGTTCGCCACAATTTCTTTTCGTCGGCGGGACAAATGCCCGGTGTAGACAATGTCGTGACCGACTGATCTGGGTTGTACCTACCCGGAGTGTATGCTGTAGCCACCATTAGTAGGAAGTTGTTTACTCGACAACTTGCATTTGCACATGGAGGCTGAGACCAAGCGGCTCCCTCCGAGAAGATGACAGACAGTGTCGGTTTCCATTTTCTTCACAACTCGTCAAGTTGCTGGGAGTTCCGTGCGGCGGCAGTCGGCGAAGACAGATCAAAGTATACTTTAGTTTCTTTCTGATTTGACTGGAAACCACGACAGAACCAGATCAGTTCGTCAATACGTTTCGAAGTCTGAGGCTTCGTGGGAGTCGGGCGGCAGCAGCAACGGCAGCCGCAGCTAGTGAAGAAGGTTCAGGGAGAGAGCGTCGCTCGTCAACTCCGATCGTGAACCCGTTCGATGAACGCCCAAGTCAAAGTGGTGCCCCGAAAGCGTCTCCTGCGAAAAGCGATGTAACGATGAAGGATGACTCCGGCAATATCTGCCCGGTCATGAGCGTTTGGACGCTGCCAAGGCCGCATCCGTACAGGTGGAGATCGATGCAGGAGCGTCGAGAGTTTCTAATAGCCTACCAGATGTATTTTGCTGCGCTCAGGGTCTTTCAGACGGAGCTCAATTGTCCATTCGTGTAGCCTGTTGGCTCCTGTATCGAGCAAGGCACGAACAAAGTCATTGCGAGGTTCACGTTTGCCAAAGATTGGCAAGATGTGACTGAAGATAAATGGGCCAATTACTTCTTAGAAGCAAAGCATACCGCCTTCGAGGACTATGGCGCGCTGGATATTGCAACGCGGAAGTTGACCATTGACACAACGTTGGCGGAGGCTGATTCTCGGGTGAAACGGCTTCAAGCGAACCTGTACAAGATCCTGGAAAATCATAACGTGGTAGATGTTATGTTTGAACGAGAGGAAGAAGAGCTGGTTAAGTACTTGGTGGCAGCCAATCAGATCGAAGAAAGAAATCCAACGTCGGATTGAGCAGGAGCTGAACAAGACGTTCATGTCGAATGTCATCGAGTTCTCACGCTGGATCACCAAACTGTTAGCTTCGTTCGTGATTTGGGAGAAGTTGAACATTCCTGACACTGAAAGTACACCGAATCCGCCTAAACCTGCTGGAGGAACAGCTAAAGGAACGGCTAGTTGTGGTCATACACCTACTGGACGGGAAAAGCCGCCAGCAGCTGCGCAGAACCGAAGAGCACCGCTGACTCCAAGTCGAGCAAGCGAGACCCATGGTCATGCTTCAAGTGTCAGTCGATCAATCATTTGGTCCAGAACTGCCCTCAAGCGTAGCCTGGGTAGGCAAAGCGTCTTGTCGAGAAATTCCGAGCTACGCGACAGAAGGCGGACCAGGAAAGTAAGAGCAAGGTGCAGGACAAGCGGATGGAAGCGTCGAAGAACGGTGATAAATCACGTGTTGAAGGAGACAACGTTTCTCTGACTGATGACCACGGTACCGTTGACGCGACTGTGTATGGCTGAACTGTACAAGCTTCTTTGCTGGATTCAAGTGCTGACGCATCCTTTGTTTCGAGAGGATTTATCACGGAGCTTCACAAAACGGTCGCTATGTGCCGGTGATTTCGAGGAAACCCCAAAGAGTTCGATCCATTCGGCCCCGGTACCGTGAAGTTGTACAATCAGCTCATTTTGAAAACGTTGTTCACACATCCGCAGGTCCACTGGTATTACGCAACTTGGACTGTTGGATAGAAGAGTCGGATAATTCGATGGCGCTAACTGTTGGTCGTTCGGTGATGGTAGCATTGGGCTATTCCACGGATGGGTTGCTAGTGTCGGCGCCTAACCCCGCTGGTACTAAGGCTTGATAAGACAGCATGTGACAATTCTCACATGCTTGATATCAAGCATGTGGGAGTGGCCAAAGACTGGACATTGAGTCGAAATAGTCTGCGATGGACAGGGCTTGGGATGCCAACCGTCAAAAGAAAGGTCAATGTATCCACTCCCTGCCATGGCTAGTACACACCTTTCCCATGTTTTGGTGGCTTACAGCCGTCAGTGTTCATTCCAGAATTCTTCAAGTGGAGTTAACATGCTAGTGTGTCGCGTGAGATGCCGCGAGGCCGAGGCGTTCCTTCGCCGCGTAGAGGAGAGGACAGGTGACGTTCGAGAGCAGCTTATACGTGAGTATGGCACGTATGTCAGCAGTACAAGGAACCACGATGATGACATCAGCGAGTAGAAGGAAGAGGAGAAGGAGGTAACGCCGATCGACGCCCAGCAGAATATCCCAGCTGACGATGACCACTCACGATAGTGCGGTAGCAACCTACCAGAACAAAGGAGAATAATCGGGCCTTTACGACCTCCTGGCGAAGATGGCAAGACTGATGGAGAAGGACCCCGCTTCCGCGCTTAAGTTTGAGGAACTGGCGGAAGTTGCTGTACATGCTAAATCAGATGAAGCCCACACGGACAAAATCTACTACCCGCAGAAACCACAAGCTCGCGATGGACAAGTGAATTGAGGTAGATGGAATTCTCAAAAGACACCAGCGGCAGTTGAAGGTATACAGGATACCCCAACAACAATTTCACCTGCTACACAATTTAGCATCAGCTTGGGCACAGTGTGACCGAAGGGCCTGACGCATCGTTGCGACCGCAGCATCCAGGTGAGACTGCTTGTGAAGAATCATACAGATTCTGGCGAAGCGGACGAGAATGAAGACAAGTACGCTGACGAACAGAGTGATCTCTTTGCTGTTGGAGCTGGAAACTCCGACGTCTCAGCCAATAAGGAGAAGGAAGAGCGTGCCCATACTGATGGTGATGAAGACGCCGTTGCTGCAGAAGAGAAGGAGGCCAGCGTTGCTGAGGATAAAGAGGACGCCGCTGCTGAGGATACGGAGGACGTCGCTGATCAGAAGAAGGAAGAGATCGCTAGCACTTACGGAGAGGATGATGTCTTTGTAAATGGAGAGGCGACAAATGGCGGTGATACTCAGTAGGAACAGAAACAGGGGGTCCCTGCGAGTAATCGTCAAGTAATGTTTGCGTTTCCCTCGTTTTCTTTTCAAGTACAATACTCAAATTCGCATTCGCAGTCGTTTTGCACGCGTCAAGCAACGAAGTAAAGTCACTCCTAGTAAGAGGGGCAAAACCACATCCGCTACATCAAGCGTGATACCCACAGATATCCCTGATGACGCTTGATATGCACAATAATCGGTGCAGTTGATAAGACTTTGCACCAAAATACGGACGGTATTATTTTTCGCCAATACAAAATTCAAGTCTAGGCTTTCTTTAAGATGCTTGATATCAAGCATGTGAAAAATAGTCCGTGCATCTAAGATTTTACGTCGTACCGGGGGGTTAAGAAACAATATGAATATGTGCTCAAAGAAGGTAACAGGTCGAAGATACTCAGCTGTTGAAGGCACAACAGCTCGGAGAACTTGCCTTCTATGACACTCCTTCAAGCGAACAAAAATGGCTGCAGTGACCGAGCGTGACGAACGGTGTGGAGCGAGGGTTATGATGCCAGAAACCAACGAGAAGAATAAAAACGCAGAAGGTGTCCGTGATAAACTTCTTGCTGCAATCGATGATGCGAAAAAGCTGAGGTCTACAAGGACGCGCTCTCAATATACTACAGAGGTCGTTGGAGAACCACAAGGCCGATTTTTATGTGGTCTTTTGATGTCATCCCCCAATTAAGGTGCCTCCATTGCGAGTACGCGTTCATCCTGATGCGACTCCAGTTCGATTATAGGCGCGACGCTATGTGCCAATGCAACAAACTTTTATGGTTGCCCGTATAGCTGAGCTGGAAGTATTGGGGCCCGTCGAGCGTAATTACACTAGCCGCTGGGCTTCAGCGCCGCGGATCGTGTGAAACCAACAGCCTGCAGACTTTCGGATGTGTATTGATTCGCGAGCAGCGAAATCTGTTACAAGTCACTCATGTTGCAGGAGCAAATGTGTTTTTTGTCTGCGATTGGTTTCGTGGATATTGGCAATTACCATTGCATCCAGATTCACGCGAGATTTTCACCTTCATGATCCATAGGGGTATGTATACTCCGACTTGAGTACCAATAGGGGCGACAGACGCAGTTGCGTATTGTCAGAGTGTTGTTGAGTGCATTTTTGGTGATCTGCTGTACCATGGAGTCGTCATTTGGTTCGATGACATCTTAGGGTACGCGGACTCAAGGAAGAACTGACGAAGCTGCTCGAAACTGCACTTCAGCTCTGCGAGAAGTATGGGCTAACGTTACATTCGAAAAAGTGTCAATTTTTCGTGAAAGAAGTAACTAGGTGCGGAAAAATTATCTCTGCTGCGGGTGTCACTCACAGGCCAGAGAGGGTGTAGGGTTTGGTGGAGATGGCTTCTCGCTCAACGGCAGCGGAGTTGCAACAGTGTGTATGTGCTGCAAACTGGATGCGGACAAGTATTCCTGATTTTGTACGAGTCACAGCTCCGTTGTATACGATCTTTGAAAAAGCGATGTAATTAAGTGGAGCTCGTACCAAGAAATAACTTTTTGAAGGTTGCGTTATCGAGCGTATGTTGGAGTTCTGCGGAAGAAGAAAGTTTGGCTCTACCAAAGTCAAAACGCTTGGCTATGGTGCTTTTAGCGTATCCCAAAGAGGATTGGGAAGTCGCATTGACCCCGGATGCCAGTTTGGATCACTGGGGAGCCGTAGTATCACAGTTTCCTCCTGGTGAAGAAGGTAAACCACTTTCTGAAGAAAAGCATCAGCCGTTAGCTTTCGTGAGTGCTTATTTACGGGGTGCATCCCATCGCTGGACGACTATTGAAAAGGAGGCATTTGCGACCATCGAGTCTTGCAAGCGATTGGAGTATCTTTTGCTTCGGCCCCGGGGTTTTCGTCTCTACACCGATCATCGGAAAGGTGGGTACACTTTCAATCCGTACTCGATTGATGGCACAATGCAGTGATCCCAAGCATATAAGACACAACGCTGGGCGATGGCACTTACTAGTTCCAGATACGAAATTGCGCATATTCGCGGCGAGGACAATGTGTGGGGTGACTTGCTTTCTCGATGTGGAGGGCCAGCCGAATCACTCCACACATCACGAATGCGACGACTTGCGGTCGTATATCAATTGTCACCATTTCTGGGTGCCGATGTTGAATCGCCAGGATACTTTGAAATCGCTCAGAATCAACGGAACACCTTGCAGAAAGCCAAGATGAACGTTATTCTTTGGGATGATACCAAAGAAACTTTTAGGAATGCAGGTGACGGTGTGTGGATTTCGCATGCAGCAACGGACCTACAAGAACGTCCATGTGTAGTCGCATATGCAGGAGCGAGCGGTCATCGTGGAGTTGAGACGTCTATCAGAACACTACATGACTCTTTATTCTGGGAAAGCATTTCCAAGGACATGGCCGTATTTATTGCGGGATGTTTACACTGCCTGAGTACACAGGGAAAGAAGATACCTCGTCCATTTGGAGAAAGATTACGGGCGATGAAGACGAATGGGCTCCTTCATGTTTACTTTCTTTCGCTACCTCGCAGCATTTATGGTACGGCTTACGACTTGGTATTGAAGGACGGCATGAGTGGATATGTCGAATTAGTGGAGTGTGAACGGGCAACGTCGGATGCTGTCTACCACGCTCTGCTAGATTGGTTCAAGCGTTTTGATGCCGTGCCCAATTGGGTGTCTGATCAGGGATGAATTAATGGAGAAGATACGTCTTCTAATGGGCGCTAAACACCATTTTAAGACTGCATATTCGCCGTGGGCAAACGGGTCAGTTGAAGTCGTCAACTGGTTCATTCTTCGGGGCTTGAAAGACTTACTGAGTGAGCTGAAATTACGGATGAATCAAGGGCATTCTCTAAAAGGTGCTCATGATTACCACCATTTCTACAAGGCGCGGTCGTCTTTAAAGGTGCTCATTCAAGATGTCAAATAACACGGGTGTGCAACCAGCATCGGAACCACCAGCACCTCACGTAAAGGAGCGCGATCGTAATGACCAGTCGTACCGTTTAGCCGATTCCACAACCTGTAGGCAAGCCATTGGTCCAAGGGCTAGCTATAGTAAGAAGAATGATAAACACCTGCTGTTGTTGGCTCAGATCACTAGGATATACCCCCTATTAATAATTGCAGACTCATACGTACAACAACATCAGGAGTTCAGAAACCACAACCATGTTCCTGCAGCATTCACACTGTCAACATGCCTCACCCGCCAGTGGAAAGGTTAGGTTCCATAAGGAGACCCCGCATTGCATAATATACTCACTGTACACGACTACGCGACTGTCGAGAAATACGTCATGGAAACTGTGGTGTAAGCGCTTAGTACGCTCATCAGGTGCATGTTCGATGTTCGTACACTTACATCACTGCACGGGCTTTGCTTCTTGGCGTGACAGCCATCTATCCTGTTATATATCGGTTAGGATAAAAAGCGCCTTTTAAAGTAGACCGCGCTTTATAGAAAATGGTGGTAATCAAGAGCACTTTTAGAGAATGCCCGATGAATCAATGGCCGCAGATATTATCACTCATCCAAGCAACACTGAACAGCATGGGGTCTGATCGTTTGGGAGGCGTGCCGCCAGTGACAGCATTTATGGTAACGTATTCCCCTCTGTTACAATCGTCGCATAATTACAAGGGTCACTCACTTTTAGCCAATAGAACAAAAGAAATAATACCGGTACATACGATATGATCGTCATATCTACCTGGTCATACGGCAGACCAAGACAAGTAAATCGATCGTCGTTGGCGCTTCCGCTAACAAACATTCATGAACAAGGTCCTGCAGGTATGATGAACAGATATACGTCGTTGGTAGGTACTTTATTTCCGCAAAAGTCATATAGATGCAGCACCTTTTTCTAATAAAAATGTTTGAGCACAGCATCTTGCTCTATTTCATTAAAAAATGAGAGTGGTGATAAAAATGATAGGTAGGGGTTGTCGAACACTTTCTAGGACGGATACCCCAAGTTGACGGCGGATGGATCACGGAATCTGGCCAAGTTGATGTATCGCCTCCCTCGGATAAGACGAGCGCCTCACCTGCGTACCAAGATCGGGATGCGTCAACAATTCTACGCGGGTGCTTATCGGTGGTTGTTGGGGGCTCAATACTCCACACCCCGAGATGCATTTGAACATGAATTTATTTTCACCACGACTTGCGATCGTTGAAAATGTCTGGCTTCCACGGACAATATGTCGAAGAGTTTCAGTCCAGAAGAAGAAGGCCTCTTTTACTGATCGCATGGAGTAAAAACATATGTAGTTTGATCTTGGTAGAGCGCGGCAGCTCAGTCATGCTCAGTTCTCTTTTATCTCTGATCTCGATCCACCACTCCACACCATGAAATGCATTTGAACATGAATCCGATCACACAAGCGCCTTGCTTGAGGAAGCGTAGTTTGAAGAGTATAAAAACTTTTAGTGAACGGCAGCTCACGAGCTCCTGGTCTGCGGGAGCTAAGTGGCTAGAATAGCGTAGTTTAAAAACTGATTGCATTTATAGGTGTACCTTAAATTGTCCTGTAATACAATTCTAGGTAACCTTTAGTTTATCCTATATGCAATATGAACCGTTGGCTCCGCGGCATCTACCACACCATTTATCATATGGACTCGGTATGTACTGAATAAACACATCTAGGAAGAGTTACAAGGTCACGTTTCAAGTAGCCCCGCTACTTTCCCCACTAATTGCGATCGTTGAACAAGAAAACCTGCACGTTCCTGCCGGCAGATGTTACTGATACCGAAAAACACCCTCGATGAAAAAACATCGATCTCCGCCGATATACGTTCCGAGTGCCACCACAATTCCTCTCCCTGTTGTTTACACCCGGGCGGGATGGATGTCATGTGCCTCAGATTTTGAAAATCTCAAAGTGCCTCAGGGAAATCGACGCCCTGAATTCCCTCGAAACGTATGGAACCGTGGTTGGTATCATTATTATGACCACAGATCCTCGGCCTAAGTCAGCGTTGGGATCGAGTTTGCCTCCTGCCTCGTGGAAACAGAGGAATAAAAAAGAGATTCTGGCGATTTGGGTTTCGCCTCCCCCATGCTCTTCCTGTTTACCCTTACTCGCTCATGTTATATTGAAACATATGTTGGTTATACACTACCTGATTCAGAAATGAGAACGCCTGAAGCACACCATACAGTGCTGCTATAGCACAATAAGTCTGTGTGGACACCATAGAAACTGGTCAGCACAATACCTGGCACATCAGCACACTTGGAGCACAATGCGAGATAACGGTGCTGGAAGCGCGCAAACGGGGCGCTAGATATAAACCTGGCCAACCAGCACCCGTCATCACGCTAGGTGGAAGATGGCAGCAATTGGCGGATGCTGACCAATTGCGGCGCGACCCACAGCCTGACCCACATATTTTCCTGAAAGCCCCACCCGAGCGATCATACTGAGATGGGTGAGCTGGCGCGAGAGGGCTGTCGACGTCGACACCGCTGAAGCCAAAGTGGTTTTGGCGTCGCTCAAGTCTTTTGAGATTAACAAGAGTCAAGCGAGGCCATGCACAATCTGCCCAGGTGCCGAGCACAAGATGCGCTACCGTCTGCTCAAGTGCAGCTCGGAATCATGCAGCGAGGCGACCCCATTGAAGTGAGCGTGGCGGGGAAGATGTTCACGTGCTTGGACTCTGAGAACGCGTTCTTCTTCGAGTTCGGGAACCACAATTCACCTGCCGCGAACCAGTTGCGGCCGATGCAAATTCGGCATGCGCTCTGAAGCAAGTTCGACACCCCGGCAGGAGTTACCTGGGCTCAAGGCGGTGCAGAACGTTGGAAACCACGCAGATGGATAACCACGACCGCATCCAGGAGATCATGACGTGTATTCGCGAGGACGCGTACAGCGGGTTCGATCCCACGATCCAGACTTTCACACTCGTCTGGCAGATGGTCAACCTGGGCAAGCCCATAGTCGGCAACAGATCCAATAAGAGGCCGTTCTTGGTGGGTATCTCGACGAAGGCGCTGATGTGGAGGTTCATCCTTCACCTGGACGGAATGTACAAGACGACCAGTTCGACTAGCCCGTCCTGGTTGTTGGGGTGTCGAAATGTACGCGTAGAAGAGCACTTCGGAACATTGTACCCCTGGGGCGAGACCCGACCTACAGGGTAAAGCTTCTACGAGGCCAAGCAAATATTCCATCTCGTACCTTGAATTCGGGAGTGACACTGAGCCTACCGTCCAGTGCATACGATGGCCATTTTACTCGATAATCAGGAAATTGCATAGCCGCGGTGCTAGATAGCTAGTACTCGGAATTAATGCATTTACTCTGAAGTCATGATGCAAGCTGCGGGCGTCCTGCAGAGTCGTAACATTCTGAAGCTCCTGAGGAGTTGCGCCTAAAGATCCTTCTCGTATCTCTTGATCACTGTCCGACTCGTTTCCTCCGGTTCCGTCCGGTGTCCACGGTTCTGAGAGGCGTGTCCAAGCTGACGTACCCTTTGCTGACGAAGTTACTGGATGCTCATATTTCTGGCGAAACACGACTATGAATCCAGCAATGTGTTGCCGCATGGTGAGACTTGTGAGAAACTGATCGCACAACCGTAGAAGAGAGCGCAACGTAGGTGATGCGGAGATCACAGCACTTAGTACGCCTCCAGGCTTGGCATGCAGCGAGGCCCAGAGCCGAAGCACATCACTACCGCTGCTGTCACTGCCACCTTGGTGGGCACTCCTTCTCTGTCTGCGCGACGTAGAAGACTCGCTGCGGTCATCGTATTCCGCTTCATCATTAAGATCATCGCCGACTGCACCCCGTGAGCATGGCTAATCCCACCCATATTGTCCTGGAAGGTGCCCCCATCAAGGGCCATTGCCTCTGCGCTTCGTTGCGCCACGCTCTCACATAAATCAAAGTACGTACCCGGCCCTCTCGTCATTCCCTGTGGGTGATACGAGCCTTACCAATACAATATTTTAATTTTATAACTAAAAAGCTTTTTAAAGCTTGATTTATCTACGCCTTGGTTCTTTAATTATTTTATTAACTATAAATATTATAAAAACATCAAAAATTTCTGGAAGAATTTATGAATAGAAGATTTTTTTGATCTGTATCGTGATAATTTAACTTAAGTCCCAAACACAGTAGCGCGTCTTAGAGGATGTCGTCATATTGGTCGAGTGCAATCTGTAGACGTAGACACGGTAATAAAATCAACTACATGCGCGCACTAGCTGTAAATGTCCGTGCTAGGCTGGGATGTATTCAGTTGCAAGTTCCGGACATTTTGCCGAACATTGGATACTAATATCCATTTTCGCATCATCAGGGGGAAATTGTCGTTTTTCTTCTCTTATATCCCAACCTTCGCGTAGCCATATCATAGTAAATCTCAATTTCCTTAAATTTCAGAGCTTCTTCGTGCGCAGCGCGACTTTGTTGAAGGATGTAAGAACATGATACGTTAGCTTTTTTAGTCTGGTACTATTTCCGCTATCATCAATGTCGATTATCCCCTCCCCCGTTGTGTGTAGGTCTCCCGTCGGCCCGCTAAGCAAGCTTAATGTAGCGGTCGTACGTCTTGGCAATGTCTTCCGCGCTAATGTCAGAAGTTTTCAGCCTTTGGAGAGTTTCCGTGCTGATGATACTGTTCTTCTTCAGGTATTTCAGCAGCTTTTTAGCGGAGGTCGAACTGGAGAACACGGCAGCTATGTTCCTCTCTTCATCGGCTTCATCCTCGTCATCTTTTGCGGTTCGAAGCGATATCTTACCGTTGACCTTGTTTGAGGCCCCAGCCAACGAGCGAGCACCGGGGATAGTGTCAGTCGCAGCCCTTGAAAGCTTGGTCTGAGCGGAGTCGCCACTGGCTGAGACGACGTCGGTGTTTGCAAGAAATGTAGCTGCGGCCACGAGCAGGATGTAGTGCAGACGCATGCTTGGGCAGTTGTCGCGCACCTCCTATCTAGAGGAGCGGCCAGCGGCTTGCTGTTCGGGGAGGAGTACGGACCCGAGAGGGGCAAAGGCTGTAGCGTAAACGCAATAAAAGTAAGTTTGTTTTTGTTCTTCACTTGGGTGCTAGTAGGAAGATTCACGACTGAGAATAAAATCTGGGGAAGCGGCTCCGCGCCGAGCACGCCCATATGCATGACAACCTTCTGATTCTTTCACCTCGGTGCCCTGGGGTGCCCTTCATCCTGCAACATGACACCCCGCCGCACTGGAAGCTCTCGTCGTGTTCCAAGCGGCCGTGTCCTCCGTCCTCTGTCATCCTTCGACTCCTCCGGGTGCGACGTGCTGGCTCCTCCGCCACTTGCCGAATGAGCACGACACATCTACGCCATCTTTTGGGACGCTCATCACCCTTGGTGCCACACTTCGGGTACAACTTAGGCCTGATATGGCTCAACAGTCGCAGCGTCCGGCGAACCCTTCTCCCGCACACCTGGCACGTCGGCCTCGTGCCCCGGTGCGGGACATCCTCCCCGACCACCACATTGCCGTCCTCGGTAATCCTGAAGTTCGCGTAGGAGCCGCCCAACGACTTGTTCTTCCTCGTTGAAGTCTTTGGACGGGCTATTTTCGGCTGGTGTTGCGTGGCCAAGCTCCTTACTGACGGCCTACTGGTAGTACTCACCTTCTTTCGAACCGCCCGATCGTAAGCGTTCCAAGCTTGACCCTTCCTGTAGATAACGCTTGACAGCGTTCTTTCGCACACATTCCGTAGCCCCTTGCACGATGACTCCAGGCGCAATTGTCTGCCGCCGTCACCCATGCGCCATCCATGCGTAAGTAACCCCACACCGATTACAACCTCACAGTCCCCATGTCACCCAGCCCAGCACCAAATACAAGGTGCCAAGGGTGATCACCAGGATTACCACTCCCGTTGTGGTGCAAAGCACAAACTCTACGAGATCGTACACGGCCATTGGCACATGCGCTAGTAGTGATATTCCGAGGAGCATCCAGCAGATCCCTTGCGCCATCGCGACGCACCGAAGCCAAATGGCGATAACAGCTTCCACTGCTGCTCGCCCGTAGCGGCCAATTGAGTCCTGTGTGCAGCACCAAATCTGGTAGGAATTCACTGAAAGAGACATGGAACGCCTTCCACCAGCAACGGAGCATCCGGCCGTAGCGTCCATATTCCAACTCGTTCTCAAGCAGAACTTGCATAGGTACAGCGAACAGAGTACTCCACAGTGCGTACGCGTACGTAGGTCCTCTGAGGCGCCGTAGTTCACAATTGTGAAGCACGTCTTGATAACGTGAGATGAACGCACACCACATGCTGCCGTTCAAGTGCATGACGCGCCAGGTCTCGAGCAGAAAAGTCCTTGCGACGTCCCGTAAGGGAGTCGAAAGCACCCAGACGGCCACGCAGCACAGGCTGGCGACGCGGTAGGCTGGAAGCAATTCCACCTGCACATACGCCTCGAGGGAGACACCTTCGGGAAGAAGCATCCGACTGTGGCTTGGTAGATTCAGCACTGAAGCGAGAGGATACATTCGACCACCACTTCACACCACGCTAATTTTACGTCGGGTAACCCTGCGAGAGACGCACTCCCATCAATTTCTTGCTCGCGTCTCGAGTCAATTTCTCGTCGTCCGATTCCGATGAGTCGAGGCAGCCAGCGTTCCTTCCTGGTATTCGCAGTCCTTTTCATATGTATGTGTTAGCACGGTACCAAACCGCTGCTTCTCCAATTCAAAATACAACTTTTCATTTTCGAGAGTCCTTCATCTTGTACGCCCTCAGAGTTCCAGACTGTCCTCGCTGTAAGTAGCAACCCGGGACAGTTAACCCAGCCCTAAAAGAGTAACTCATCTTCATTCACAGTAGCGTTGGCTTCCGCTAGCCGAACGCTTCGTCGTAGTTCAGGTCAATGGGCTTCAGCCCAGCGTTCATTCTCAAATGCCCGGATCAATACCTCGTAATCCGGTAGGAGAGTTGCAGTGGGGCGCCAGTACGTCTCGTACATCGCAGTAAGCACCAAGTATTGCTCCTCACGGTTCATTTTGCGCTTGGCCAGGATATAGACTACCGGGGAGCGTACTCCCGACCAGGCGGTTTCTTCGCCTCCGATTGTTAGGCGCTCCACATTGCTCGTTGAAGGCTGGCATTCTTTATTTAGAGGCCCGTCATCGTCCTCCCAGGAGGGGTTGCACTTCCTCCGGCACTTCCGATGGAAAAAGTCTACTCCAGCGACCTCGGAACCTTTTAGGCGGTTCACATTTACGGTGACGATGCGGTTCAGGTGGGTCGGAATAGCCACGCTATAAGCGTTCTCTGCCACCTTGCGAGTCACTCGATAAGGTCCATGCCAAGCGAACGCAAGTTTCTTCGTTTTGCACTCACCTCGTCGCGCCCTGAAGTATTGATAGTGTGGCGAAGTCGATGTAAACGTTTGGTCGCCCAGGGTGTATAGCGCAAGCCCAACCAGACTTTCCTAAAAGACGGTTGTAATCCTGAACGTAAATTCCGTCCAAGAATGGCGGTGTGTCTCCTTGTGCAATCCCTTTCGGTGTCGTTTATCTTCGATACTTGGATTCACACCGTAAGAGTTGTTCTACACGTGTAGGTCTTAAGCGTGGAGCTGAACGTAACCTTCTTGGACGTAGTTTCCACGGCTCGAGATATCCAATATACAAAATAGTGTTATCCAAAATATGTAGCCGTCATTATTCTTTGAGACCCTGAGACGGTGGGTCTATACTCCAGTCAACCAAGCCACTTCCAGGACACTGGTCAGTCCTGGATGGCTGTTCAAAACGCGCACCACCCCCACTTGTGAGGGAAAATAAACAGAACAATACAGTCCTATCACTCGATAATCGGATTCTTTAAATCCCTAGACGTAGACAATCTTCAACATCCAAAGATGTAGTTAATATGAAATGCGGAGTCAACCGCTCAAGGATGTTCACCACAACTAGGAAATGAAATAGAACGGATCACTCCAGGACGGGTTACGTCTGGTCCCCGTCTAACTTGGCTTGACTTACTTAACGAGAGTCCCTCACCGGTCGTTGCACAGCCTGATGGCCCATAGTAGTCAACGCGCCTCGCGGTCCTCCAGGATGAACGTCTGATAGGTTTCTTTTGGACTTGTGGGCTATAGGGTAAAACGAACTCTGTTTGTCTGTTATCTGTTGTTGGCTATCTTCTACTGTTGACTTGCACTTCTGTCGTTAGTCTTGATTCCACTATGAAAGTGTTGACGTCGACCACTTCGGGTCAGACGTCGCGTGCGTCTGACACTGGGTCAGGCACGTGGGTACACATGGAAGGTACCTTGGGAAAATCCGGCTTGCGTATCGTGCGCATCTTCTGATTTGTTCTTGATCGGTCGAGGTGGTCGGTCTTTAACATCTTGGATTTGTATACTGGAATCTTGTACGTCCAGGATTGCACGTTCAGGACTACATTCGTCGGCCAAGGCTGCAATCGTTCAGGTTGGTATCATTCAGGATTCCAAGTCTGTGATAGTGTAGTTCTGCTTTGAGAGATCTTGGTCATGCTCATATACGGGTCTTCACTCATGTCAGGACAGGTGGCTCTGTATTGGGCACATCGGAGTCACTTGTACGCACCCTAGGGGCTTTACCTGTCGTCGGGAATCTTGGCAACCGTACGCAGTACATAGTCTTTCAGGGTTGCCGAGCACATCCATAGCTAACCGCAAGCCAAAACGCACGCAGTCACTTCCCATATTATCCACATGTCACACTCCACGTTAAACTGGCCTTATTCTCCTTAACCAATCAGACCTTCTTGAGAGGAAGCTACTTGAGGCTCGGGGTAAAATCCGAAGTCACATCGTGTCAACCTCTCCTCTAGGCTTGATCCATCACAGAGATCATTTGTCGAATTGATCGATCATGGCTAGAGCCCACGATCCAAGTAAGCCTGGACGGCGGGTCACCCTGGACGTAAATCCCGTTGGGCAACTTCCGAAGTTGGCGTCCCTTCTGTGTACTTTGTCCCAGCCAGGTCACTCGGTTGTATTTTCACTCTCAGATTTCGAAAAGGAAACGCGCTGTCACAACGCAAATTCCCTCATGCCGCACAAGCCATGGCACCCTGAACGCCAGGCTCCAACTTGCCGCCCCACCCTGCGTAACTCCCGCCGGCTGCCACCCCAGTTAAGGCGCGCACCGCGGGCGCAGGTGGTGGTGATGGCCACGCCCTCCCTGCGGTCGCCGACGAGGGTCCAACCGAGGACATGAGCGTCGAGGAGGAGGAGGAGGGGAAGAGGAGGAATCTCCAAAACAGACCTCGTTGATTCTTGGTGACATTCCACCGGGTCCCGCAAGCGCGCATACTAAGAGTGAAGTCGAAGCTTTCGCCGTGGCGGGACTGTTGTCTCAACACGGAGCACGTATAATGTGATCACATCCAGGGTCTGGATGCTGGCTGGGATTGTGCTCACCAGCAAATCAAAGACCTTGAATGTACTGCCCAGGATACTTCTTTCGACGCTGACAAGCTCATGGCATTCCTGAACAAGTGTTCCAACGAAGTTCGCAACAACTGGCCTCGACTGCATAGGCTATTCAAGCACTTCGAGAAAGGGACGGAACCGCCAGTTTCTTGGAGGACATGAATCCAAGTGGACGCTGCCGACAAGTCGTACAGAATGGTTACCGCGTATCCTGGTCCGGCGCCTCCAGACAGTGATGCTGATGACGACGACGTTGAAGAAAACGAGGGTAAAACCGAGGATAAACCGCCTACTGCACAAGTGATTGACTTGCGTGGTAGCCGTTCCCCGTCCAAGTCTGCAAAGCAACAGCCTTCCAAGAAGTCGCAGAAGTCGGGTAAAAAGTCTTCAAGCACATCCAAGTCGACACACGCTCTTTCTCTCGACGAGTTGCAGTTACGACCATCGAACCTCAAAGAGGCACGTGCTGGTGAACGCCCTGTTCTTGAACGTTTCTGTCGACGAGGCCTGCAAGATGCTTCCATAATTCGTCACATGGCAAGACCTCCGTCGAGACGTACAATTGGCAATGCAGACCGGTATTCGTTACGAGAATGCGCTTCAGTGGATGCATGAGGACAAGATTGCTCACACGTTGTTCCACCGGGCTCCTCTCGTTCACATGCTAACTAGCATGATGTATTGGCGTCGATTGGCCAGCACCCCTTGGGCCCATCACGTTCCTGGAGCTTATTTTCGGATTGCCGAAGTCGTCTTGGAGACACTCCTCAAAGATGATAATGCCCCCTCGATGGCCACCTTGGTAGAGCACACGGTAGAAGTATTTTCTTCAACGATCGAAGAGAAAGATGACGATGCCGACGAAGATTATGACGATCAAGCTGAACGCGTCGCGATTGAGTTGCTCAAGGCTGCGTCTCCAAAGAAATTACTTGTCGGACCTTTGGAAAATACCGATGATGAGGAAGACGCTCCAACACCTCAACGCAAGTCTAAAGGTAAGTGTAAGCGATCCTTGTCCGCCAGCTCCTCGGGTTCAGACTCCAAGTCGTCTTCTAAGAAAGCACCGACTTCTCCTTCACCCAGAAAACGTTCTCGACAGTCGCCTTCGAAGTCAACTTCGTCCAAGAAATCTGCGTCCAAGAAGCGCACTTCCAGGGCCGCAATTCTCCGATCTCACTCACCGTTAGCTCGCATCAAACTTGAAGATCTCATGACTACTGAATTGGCAACTGTGGAAACTCCAGGTCCTGGTGTCGTGTCTTGGTGCATTCGTGGCGTCCTCGCGCACCGTTCACCCAAGAAAAATGGCCACGTTCAGCAGACTCCAGGTTTTCCTGATTAAGCCCCTCAGAAAATTGAGGCATTCATCTTGGCCGAGCGTTGAAATGTCGCCGAATACTTGAATCTAATTGACCAAGAGCCTTGGAAGACTATGAAGGATGAGCGTGTCAAGGTATGTTACTTCCATTGGCGTTCTGAGTTGATTGCACTTCTGGACGAATACCTTATCTTCGTTGAAGAAAACGCTCGTGCCTTCTCGGAAGTCTTACACTGGCTCATCGTGAAAATCAAAGGAATCGCGGATGATGATGACAACCAAGACAACAGTCTACTCCATGGCTGCCCGGTTTCACAAAGAACGTTATCGGCGTCATGAGTTGGTTGGACGTTTGATGGCGAAACGTCAGAAACGTCTTATCAACAAGGGTCTTCCAGCGTCGATCTTTTAAGAGCCGGGAGTCTCGACGTACCCAGTCATGGTGTGTTACTGGTTCCTGAAGGACCCCAGCATGACCAAGCCTGACGGGTCCTGCCATACTCTGATGGATCAATTGTAGATAATCGAGCGTGTTGAACCTGGACGTACAGAACGGACCAAGTACTGCACTGACACGCGGCGAATCGCCCACATCTCAGACGACCTCAAGTCTCGGCTGCTTTCGGCAAAACGAACGTGAAGATAACCCAATCACTGAGCCGTTTCTCTGAAGTCTTCTAGAATAGCCGTCCACGTAGGGGTCTGGACGTTGCTTATGTTCCTTGAATGTCGTAGTGTAACACCCTTTTGCATTTAATCTCACGTAAGTCATTTCACGTCTTGACAATTCATCCTCTTCACATGATCTTCGTCTTCGAATGCTTCCCGTTTCTGTCGCTATCTCTTCCTACTTCGCACGCCAACCACTTCCAGGATAAACATCACTTTGCCGGCACAATCTTCAATCACTATTCCCACTCAAATTCCGTAGGTTCAATTAGTTCGACGGTCTGGTACGTTCAGGAATCCACATCCAGAAATGCTATATTCTGTGGTGGTCGTCTCCCACTTGCATTGCTTGAAAACGCGCCCGAGCTCTCGCCCCCTGGTTGAATTCATATAGCAATGCACCACAACTCAATTGAGAAGCCGTGATCCACTCAGGTTCTACATAACCTTTCCATTTCACAAGGTATTCCCATACACATTTGGTTGTTCGTGTACGTTTGGTCCAACGCAGGTCCCGGATTTCTTCAACCTCGTATTCGTCGTTCAGGTTGTCAGCCTCCCAGCTATCTTCTGGTAGTAAGGCTGCGTCAAAACCATCATCGTCCATAATGTCAACCTGAATGGTTGGACGCCTAGGAACAGAGCCCGAGATTTTAGACGACTAATGTGAATCCAAGGGTTGACACGGTAATCCGTATCCTCAACTTTGAGCTTCACTCTGAAATATCTGCATTTCTGAACGGTCCATACCACAGGTGAGCCAGCTTGCGACTCAATCCAGTCTGCACTCTAGGAATATATGACCAAACAGCGTCTCCGACTTTAAAACCGGCCTTGATCCGATCCGACAATTCCCGCCATTTCCACGTCTGTTCCGCTGCTCGTTCACGTTTAGCCTTCTTCTGAAGATCCTTCGCGCAGGCCTGGGCGTACGTATAATCACGTTGAAGTTTTCTCCTCCACTCATAGGCCGTACGTTGCCAACGCTGCCTGCGCGGTGGGATTAGCCCCGGGTCCGAGGCCTGGGGCTCTTGATCACTGTTCCGAGCTCTCCGAAGACGCACTCCAACGGCGCTTCGAAGTGATGCTCGGAGGTGAGAGTCCGAGCAGCTCCCAGTCGATGTTGTCCGCAGTAATACCTCAACGAGGGAAAGAAGAGCTTAGGAAGACCGATGGGGCAAGGAGAGAAGAACAGAACGTACCAGCAGAAGCAAGCACCAACGTGTCAACATCGAGCTCGTGGAGAGCAGCGTGGCGACGCAGAATTGGGTTCGCCCGCTTCAAGCTCACGACCTGAGCTTCGAGGGTTTGAACCTGTGGAGAAACGGCACCGACCGAGGTATGGTCAGAAGCCTCGAGAGCAGCCCGATGCTTGGCCACTTGCTCAGTATATGCCACCAGACTTGCTTTGAAACGCTCACGATCCTGGTGGAGGAGTCGCTGCGTTGACGTCGCCGAAGCCTCGGCCGTGGTCGCACGAACAGCCCACATCCCCATGATGCGATCGTGGTCGGCGATGGCAGTGTTGGCCTGGAGCAGATGCGCGGCAGCCCGGTCGTGCTCGTCGTTGAGAGCGAAGTACGACTGGCGGAAGTCATCTAGGGACTCACGAGTGCGGCTCTCATCGCTCGAGGCCTGGGTGCAGAAACGCTCGAACTTCTCGCGTTCTAGCGTCTCTGCTTGGAGCCGGTCCTCGGTGTCGGCGAGTCGAGCCTTGGGATCCGCCACTTCGTTACGGAAGTCGACGAAGATCTCGGATTCACCCGGTGGAAGTTGGGCGGGGGCCACGGCTACTTCCAGAACCTCACCGAGGTCTCCATCAGGTTGTCGAGTGACGAATCGACTCGCTAAGGACGCTAACGGGCCACGCCAACCACGAGCTGACCCAATCGGAGGAGACGCTGCGCGACCAGAGCAGAGACCGAAGGCTCGGTCGAAGCAATCGGAGGAGGAGCGACGCCGGAGGTGTCGGTCTGGCATCCTACCGAGGCAAGGCGAGTGTCCCGGGCGTCCAAGGGTCCGGAGACAGCCGCAGGAGTACCGCTAAGCAGGTATGCCAGGACGAGCGAGGCGTCGGGCGATGACGGAGGCGAGTGAAGCGGCGAACCCTCGGCTGCACCGCCGTCAGCCGGCGGAGGACCATCGGGACGTTGTGGAGTCGGTACCGAAGACTCGGCAGGGCCGGAAACGTCGGCTGGAGCATCGGCAGACTCCTGTGATCGTGCCTGTGATATTGAAGCAAGATGGAACGAAGAGTTAGAAGGTGTGCAGGATGTTGAGATGATGAAGGTGGAGAAGCCTACCTCTTCGCTCGGAGCGATGGCGCGGAGAGCGGCAGTGGTGGCGTCGCTGAGAAGACGCGACGGATGAGCCATGGTCCGAAGATGTGAAGCACCACGACGCGCACTACTTGTGGGAGGTTGCGTCAAGGTGGGGGCAGTTGTGGTGTTGGATTTTGGGGCGCTCGGTCGCCAGTCGGCAAGGTTGCCCTTGCTGAAAGAAAGTGATTGGCGGACTACATTCCCCGCGCCACAGTGACCACGATAGTTCAGTGACCGAGGCCTCGGTCGGGTATAAAAATCCCGGCCGAGGGTACGAACCCTCGTTTGTACCCGTTTCAGTTTCGTACCCTCGGTCTTATAGAGCCGGGTACAGGATCACATACTGGGATCAGTTCACACTGGATATTTGTATTTACGTATAGGACTAGCTATATGATTGACAACTACAGAGGCTCTCAGAGCCATAGATCAACAGAAATAAATCAGCAGTCTTCCCCCAAGTCACTAAGGGCTAAGTCCGTTTTCGGTAAGTCTAGCTAGCTTATCTTAGGGTCTTGATACGCTCGGCTCGTGGGATGCTGGTCAGCGAGCCTAGGGTACATTGAACTGAGGGTTTGTTGCTGGTCAGTCCAGGACATTAGAGTGGCCAAGTGTTGGGAGCGACGAGAAGCGTCGTTCGCCATAAATTATGGTGGAACCGAGTGTTCCATACATATTTTACTACCCGCCGAGGTTTTACCTCGGCAAACCCGCATTATGCTTGACAGCCGGTACCCTTCCTTCTGAGGGACTGCGGGGTTCGCGCTAAAGCGCAATATTGCATACTAGCCCTAGTGGTGCAGGTTATTGGGTTGGCCTAATACAACATAGGTGTACAGAGGGTTCACATCCAACCCGGCGTAAGGGATCGTACCTGGTTTTCAGGTTTGATCCAACGCTCGTTGACCTGCCAAGGGAAAGCGAGTGTTGTTGGTGGGACTCATACCATTTGGTAGTGAGAATTTCTGCGTGATCCTACACGACACGGACCTATCGCATGGATGAAGATCATTTTTGCAACTTGCTATATCTTTTAAGCCCCTATCTTGCTGTCGACGGTGCGATGTCTACTTGAAGAACTGGAGCGGCTCCTTTTTCCGAAGAAATTGTGCTGCATTGCACGCTGCGCTACCTGGCTGGTGGTTCGTATGTGGACATTCGTTAAGTTGCTCAAATAAGTGTGCCTTCGTTTTATCGCTGTCAGAACAAGGGTGTTTCTGCGATTCTCAGCTGCTCGGAGTTGGAAATAGTTCCCCAACAACAGCAAGAGAGATTGACCAGGCTGCTGCTGATTTTTAGAATTTGAGCACTGAAGGTGTGCTGGATGGTTGTGTTGGCTGTGTGGATGGAATGCTTGTCAAGATAACCACGCCATCACGAAAGGACTCAGGCGGAAACGTTCGGACCTACTTATCCGGTCATTATTACCACATGGGTTTTAATATCCAATCTGTCTGTGACCGTTTGTGCCGCTTTATTTTCTTTTCTGTCGCTGCTCCTGGTGGTTCAAGTGATATGTGGGCTTTTGCGAGGACTGAATTGGTCACCTACGTGGAAAATCTAGGTGATAATCGATATTTGATTGAAGACGGAGCTTATACGCCTTCAGAGCACATGCTGACACAATTTGCAGGGACGGGTAGACTCAACCGAGCACACGACACATTTGACTTCTATCTCAGTCAGTTGATAATCAAGATCGATCAATCCTTTGGGGTATGTGGAGATGCTTGAATTTTCCTCGTCAATTGAAGCCCAGAAACGCTAGTCGGGCCTTAATGGCTATGGCACGACTGCACAACTATTGTATTGACCTACTAGAACCCTTTGTGGTGGCAGAGGCGAGAGAGAACGCTGCGACTCCGGACCAGAATCGGATGGGATCCTGTCCGAGCGATCCATTGGAGCCAGAGGCCTTCAGCATTAATGGAGTGTCGGATTTACGTGACAGGCTCGTGCAATTTATTCAAAACGTGCCACTTAGCAGGCCCCCGCAATCTTGTTCGCAGGGTTAACATTAGCGAGTAGTTATTAAGGAGGGATAATTGATTGTGGCACTAAGAAACTGAATAATTTACGAATTTCGTTTTAAAGTTCGTCCGCTCGTCGCTGGTTCTTTGCTTTCACAGTCGTGATTTCATCTTTAATGTCATCATGGATTATTTGATTCGACTCGCGTTCTTGCTCGGCATAAAGGTTTCGGAGGCGATCGCTTACAAACGCGTAGTCTTTCAGCGCAGCACTTGTCCCCTCTCTATCCCATCTCTGATGCATGCAAATATTTCATCCGGTGTGATTCCTTTTCTTCCAGAAATCGTTTTTTCTTTCCTCCGTGCTTTGCTTGCGTGTTGCCAGGGTCTCTCGCCACGTCTGGTTCCCAAACTCTCGAATAGCATCGGCTACGTCGCCCTTCTTCTTGCGGTGCGTTTCCGAGCTGTTTTCATGCTGGGAGTTATTCGTGCTCTCGTAGAAAACGTCATCTGGAAGATCACGATTCACAGGACCAACCAGCTCACACTTTGTCTGTAAGTGCAAATGAATATAGAGAGCGTCCAAACGCCCTTCGCAATACTTGTAAATGTCTTCCCGTTTGTACCAGACGTAGTGAATCGTATATGAGCGCGTCGATAAGCGCCATGCGACGATCCCCACATTTGGCGAAGCTGCTTTTTCGAGTGTCGAACGACGAGGGATGGATTAATGCTGGTGGGATCCAGCGCGGGGTGAGCATATACTGGATTGTCATACTCCTCAACAGAAGAGCTACCTAGAAACGAAGCACGTCATCCCAAACCGTATCCTCCGTTGAGGTTGCAGCGTCGAGGTCGGCACAAGTACGCTGGTCGCAAGGGCGACAAACGAGCCGCAAAGCGGCTTGGACGGTCAACTGCATTATTTCCAGGAGAAACTCCAGTTACTCGAGATGGAACGCGGTCGTGAACGAGAAGCTGCACGGAACATTCAACAGTTCCAAACGGCGCAGTTGCGTGAGATGCATTCAAGCCGCTTTGCGGCTTGAAAACAGCATATTGACGAGCCGGAACGGACACTGAATCTGCTTCGCCTCAGGATCGTCGCGGTCGTTCATCTTGGTTCAAAAGATGCGTCCGTAGATTTTGTTTTCTTCATCCGCTGAGCGATCAATGATAGTAGCACGTCCTTCTTTTTGTTCTTGTAGCCCCTGATACTATTGGCAATACAGAAGTCGCGAAGCTCAAGAACTTTTGCTTCTCTGTAGGATTTTCTCCTGATTGAGGTGATGACGGGCGCCTCTATCTATTTTCCTTCGCGCTCCACCTGTTTTTTACTTGTGCAACCCGTCTGTCTGCGCAGTCAGAATCTTCTTCTTGACCCAAACGAGCAGTAGTTTGGTCACGTTAATCGCTCACACTGTATGTCACTTGAAAACCCGTCCAAGTTGTACTCACCCGTACTACCACGCTGCGTTAGGCTGATAAAGCCCGCAGTTTGAGTTAGGCAAGACGAAGAAGGCGTGGTCGTGTCTTGAGCCATCAGGAGGGAAATCAGGAGGAACATGATGCTTGATTGACGCTTTCGGTAGCTTCACCGTCTTGCGATCTGAACAGATCTGCTATGCTCTGTCCTGAAGGCTGGGTCAAGGGGGCGTCGACGCTCCGCTCAGTAACGGCGACGCTGGGGTGATGGTGACGTCGCCGCTGGGTGAAGACCCGCCACCACCACAGCCGGTGGCGTTGTTGACATGCTACTGTACCAAACTGCTAGACGATTGCGGAGGAATCATCTTTTCAGGAATTGTGAACTTCGCTATTGCGAAATTCCCACTTGGCCTTTGCTCACTGATTCATTGCGGCCGCCAGAAGTCGGTGTACGTACTACCCCTCCCCGTGCTACCGGATGCGAGTTTTATGTGACGAGCGTTTACGCCATCGGGTTGTACGGATTCAACTAATTCTACGAATCTACCTATGGTAAGAACAGCCCTCAAGTTGCAGCAGCAGCAGCAGCAGAAAACGGCCTCGATCCACACCGTGCAGCCACAAGCTTCGGATCAGTTCGGCTTTCGAACGTCGCCGCTCAAGCCAAGCCCCGTTTCATTTGGCCTTTCAAATTGCTATAACTCCATCGAAGGAGGACATCAAGACATCGTCACGACTTATCACCGAGTGAAGGCCGATTACTATTGGATCGGTCTGTATGCCGCCGCGCTCTATCTGATCGGCGAGCTAGAATTTAGTTTACCCTCCCACCGTCCTCTGTGGGGGTTGCCATTCGACACCTTGCTTCTCAACACCTTCTCGGCATTTGTCCTAACCAAATGAACCGTACATTAACCCCCATGACTCTATGTTTGATTGAAAGGTGTATTTCTATGCGTAGGGAACGAAGCTGGTGGGCGCAGCGGATAAGCGATGAGAATGGAGCTAAAGAAACGGGATCATTTGTCCCTTTATTGGTCTAATAACAGAGTTATTGAACGACGAGACTTGCGTGTAGCTATTGGCTAAAATATAAATATAAATTTGAAAGGTCGGGCTGATGTCGGGGTGAATTCGCATTCGATCTTCCAGCACCACGACCACGAATAACACATACGGCACGGTCCGTCAACTACCTCTCGTGACAGTGAACTACACCTCCAAATGACGGATCAATCGCGTATGAACGTGAAGCTGAAGGAATCCCGACTTCGAACGTACGCCAAGGCTTCCGATATTCGTCCCAAGAACACATCACGAGCGTACAAAAACAAGCAGAGCGACTTCACGCAATGGTAGGACAACAAAGGCCCGTCGTTCAATGCTTTCTCACGATACACATCAACGGGGCCCAAACTGCACCTCTTTCTAGAAGAGTGCGTTATTGGGCGCGATAAACGACGCAAAGGTAACGGCGGTTGAACGGAGATGGGCGGTCTACTGTCAACAACTATGTCGCTGCGATGGTTGATTTATGGCGTCAACGAAAGCAGTTAAAGATTAATAATCATCCCTCTCTTCGTGACGAAGCCGTTTCCGCTCTTCTCAAGATCACAGAGTACGAAGAAGATGCCCATGGGCGAAGTAATTTTGTAGACAGAGGTTCTGACATGATGCTGGACGGTTATACCACGACGGAGCAGTTAGAAAGATATCTTATTTCTTCTGGTCTGTACGCCGCGACGTGGGGACGAGAATGAGGAACTTGCTGGCGTTTTTACTTTCTCACGTTTCTCTAATGCGTGGTGAGTCGGCCCGGAGGATGGAGCTAGTTGATTTACACTCCGTGTGTCTTGAAAATGAGGCGTACTCACCTAGTCGTGCACTGGTAATTGTCATGCGTCAAGGTGAAACGAACCAGGTCGGGCGGATCGAAGTTGTTGCTGGCATGAGAAACAATCAGGTCAGAATATGCCCGCATGGTATCCTCGGTTTTTATCTTTTCAATCGCTGGCATGTTGAACTCGAGTCATTTCCTTGATTTTTCCGCTTCCAAACGTTGGTATCATATCAAACTTCTTAAAAACTCAACCATTTGAGTATTCCTTATTCGCCTGCTGCGGATATCAGGGAACTTCAAACACTACAAGTCATGACGGCGTAATTCACTATCGAATGAGCCGGAACATTCTTACTGTCCGAGATTTGTGAACTGAGCGGGAGCAAGGTCTTCCAGGTGACCGATCAGTGAAGGCATTAGTAGAGGAATTCGGAGCTAAATGATCCACCACGGAAAGCAAAGATTCTACAATCGCCGTCGGAAAATCATTGATGTTGTATCGGCGACAGCAGAGTCAGTGCTAGAAACCAATTCCTATGAGAGGCCAGATGCTATAGACATCGCAGTATCGCGCGTGGGGGCCGTTAGAAGCGCACGTGGCAAATCACTAAACTGGTTATCACTCAATGCAGAAACAGTGGCGACGGAGTTAGGGAATATTATACCTGCTCGGGAACCGCCTACCAACCAATAGTCCAGCATCGCCGTCGTTGGCGTTCAGATAGATATGATAAACAATGCGCATTTGCAAGATGCTGTAAAAGCTGAACGAAGAAAGGAAATCTTCCAATTGAGCCCAGCATTCTCAATTTAATCGGTAGCGTTCTGAATAGAGTCTCAGTGACACCTCCTACCTCGACTGTACAACTGGAATGGGTGGATTTGTGCATGTACTGCTCCAAATGCGTACAGCATCTGCACTTTGAGTTGGGCGACAACGTCATTTTGGGTACGGATGTCTAGAGATACATGGACTTTTGAAAACGCGGAAAGTGCCCAGCACCATCAACGTGAAGTCCAGGCCGGCTTTTAGTCTGTCTTCTCTTTAGATCGACACTTCTCCGTGCCGAAAATGCATGGGAACCACACTTTGGGGCCGTAGTTGACAGTAACTTCAGTCATTGCCTTGATGTGCGTCAAAGCTACAAACTCAAATTCTCACTCGATGTCGGTGCCGCAATTCGATAAAGAGATAGTTCGGCACACAGGAGTGATTGATGAATCATGTAATTGAACCCTTCTTAATAGGCTCTATGTAGACGAACTTTCCATCCTCAGACTTGCGATCCAATAGAAACGTGCATCCACTGTTTTGCTTCAAACGAGGCATACCAGCGCTGCTATCGCACTCACCTTCTGACGCTGATGCGCCGTCGATGACATCATACGAGCAAAGGACACCTCAGTACTCCCCACAATCTCTTCGATTTCGATCGGCAGTGTAGCACAAACACCAGCGCCTACAGCACCACTGCACAACCTCAGACCGGGAACTTCTCTCATGCTATTCGTACAACTCGTTCTATAGGCCTTCCAAATACTGCATGTTCGAGGAGTACAGTAAACGCCTGACGAAGCATTATAGCAAAAATCACGGTCACATTCTTCTGCGCACACATTCCGAGCTTCCCTGCATCTGGAAACGAAACTTTGTGTGGATTGGGAGTCCTAAAGATTCGCTTAACGCTCGCCGGCCACGGAATGGACCGAAATTTCTCGGCTGGAGGTTCAAAAGACGGGGACGCACTTTGAACTTGATCGGTGTCGGAGGGAGGACGGGGCTGCGTGAAAACTTCAGCAGGGAGGTGCGCTGTCTGCTCGGGATCTTCACAGAGAATAATCTCACATTCCTTTGCAGGTGGAGCGCTAGATAAATTTGAATAAAACCGTTGTTTTACAGTGCTTCTTCTACCCCCGGTAGCGATAGATATTGTGCTGCAAATAAAGCTAACCCTGACCGACCGTATCGAGCGTTTTTCGAGTCACGAATCGGTTTTCTTCTTCTGATAGTGGCGTTTCCGGGACTTCTAAACGTGATAGCCATGTACGCGTTGTGTTGGTAGGTGTCGTCGTTTGCGTTGCTGCGCATAAGACTCAGCTTCAAGAAAGGCATCAGCAACATCAGCAAGAGCTGGAGGGCTACTGCTTCCACCAGGAACTGGAGGACTGCTGCTACCACCGGAACTCGCATCTGTGGTTGCGGGTACCACACCAGACGCTTGGGGGCGACTTCACTTTCATTGCCTTCATTGGTACTGCTGCTTTCGTCATTGGACAACTCGTCCGATCTTTACTGCTGAATATTGTCTCGCACAGCTCGCAGGCTGTCGGCGACCACGCTTCGCAGGCTTGCGTTGAGACGGTCAGCATTTGTAAGCGCGCTAAATTTGCTCTTGACGTAAGTTAAAGTCATCAGTTTCCTCCACCACGAGCCACTCGTACATACACCGGTTGCTGCGTCTTGAATGCGCTTCACCCAGTTGACAGAAGGGAGCATCTCTCCAGTGTCCACCCGGACCGGGTAGGCGGCGTCAGCGTCGTGATCAACTTTGAGGACTGTGGCACTGCGGTGCCGTGTTTGTCTCCACACACGAAGGCCATGCTGTAGTACTCCACAACGTCTCCAGCACGCAGCTCCTTGGGTGGAAGCTCGGTTAGGTGTGAGTGACTGGCTGTCTTGGGTTGTGCGAACTGTCGTACCAATTCCCCGATGCAGCTCTGCCATTGGACAAAATTGTCAAGTCAGTTATCGGCGCCAGGACCTCTGGCTCGTCCTTCACCGCAAAGACCAGGTCCAGGACCCTGTTTGACATAGGGTTCATAATCACCAAATGTATACAAGTATACGATCCGCACCAAAAGTTATCGACAGGGTGAGTTCTGGTCTGTAACTCAGTCAATTCTAGGAATATAAAGATGCTATATAGATATGACCTGCGTAATAATGCCCAGAGCCTAATATACGTGTCAACATCCGCAATGATGACGTTCTTGACAGGGCCAGTATACAAACCACCGCATATCCGGCATCTTCAAACATATCGGAAAGAGCCAGACCATACAAAATGTAAGACAAAAAGAGTGATTGTAAAAATCATTGTATTAGTAGTGCGTCTTACCACCCGTCTTTTCGATCACCTCGATGCTGCGCCTCGGCATAGAATCAACCAGTTTAGCTAGCATAGATTCGGGGATGCTCGCCAATGCATCCATAATTGCTGCCGTGAATTCCGCCACATTAAGGTACTGTCTACCGTTAGGGTAGACAGATCGCGAATGATAGCCCCCAGATTCTCGATCGGGTTGAGATCTGGTGACCGGGCAGGCCACTGCATGACATGAAGGCCCTGTTCCTCGAAGAACTCCTCCGTGCGAGCTGACGTGTGGATGCTCGCGTTGTTTTGCTGGAACGTGAAGTCGGTGCCATAGTGGAGATGTGCGTAGGGAAGCAGATACTCGGACAAAGCGTAGACGTAGCAGTCCGAGTTTTGCCTTCCTACCAGTACGGACAGCTCAGTTTTGACTACGGCACTAAATCCTCCCCACACCGTAACGGACCCGCCACCTTTTTGGCGGCGCACAGTCTGTCGCGCAGGCGGCCGCACGTCTGGCCAATACCGCTGGTACCGTCCAAGCTCCACTTCTTTTCGTCTGAAAAGACAGTGGACGCACAGGCGTCCGGCGCGAGAAGGTGCTCGGTTTCCCACTCCCGGCGAGCCTTCTTGTGTGAGGGCGTTAAGTCCAACCTGTTGTCCATCTTGCTGTACTGCAGCTAGTCAACACACCCCAGCAACCGCTGGATGTTTCGCACGGATGCACCGACACTGAGCTGCTCCTTCAGCTGCGACGCACTCAGCTCACCGGCTGCCGCCGTGCGCACGATCCTGCGCGGCTCCCGGTCCGGTGTGCGCGGAGGTCGCCCAGTGCGCTTGCCTACTGGGGCGTTTGTGACGATACGCTTTACGGTGTTCCTTGAGTGCTGTACACGCCGCGCGATCTCGCTGTGCGACAGCTCAGCCTCGTGCAGCCCCTTGATTCTCCCACGATCACCTGCCAATACCCTTGGTTTTCTTGCCATGAAGTTGGCAAATTGCAGACAGGCCGTCAGAGCCCTGGTGGCAACAGCAATGCCAGCTTCGTGGCTGGCTGTGAGGCTTCGATCGATTTTTACAATCACTCTTTTTGTCTTAAATTGTGCATGGTCTGGCTCTTGCCGATATGTTTGACGCTGCCGGATATGCGGTGGTTTGTATACTGGCCCTGTCAAGAACGTCATCATTGCGGATGTTGACACGTATATTAGGCTCTGGGCATTATTACGCAGGTCATATCTAAATAGCATCTTTATATTCCTAGAATTGACTGAGTTACAGACCAGAACTCACCCTGTCGATAACTTTTGGCGTGGAGTGTATTAACGACGTTATTACCATAGTCTCCGAGCGGCTGTCTCGAGCTTCTGCCCCGCTACCATCTGGCCTGACCGCTGGGCTAAGCAGCCACTCCTTGCGTTGTGGCTCGGCGGCGTACGCGAACTCATTGCCGCAACTTGCGGTCCAGTGGATCTCGACGCGTGGTGCTTGGCTGCTTGACTCTCCCACGAAAGCGTTCGCGTACGTATGCACTACCACACGCGATGACCGAAGCGTTGGCAAAGTCTTAGCCAGGTACAGAGACCCGCATCTGCCTTGCACCACGCCGACGATTGCAACGCTGCGGGATGTGCTCACTGAACATGCTCAGCTGCTCACCCTTCGCGGGAAGCTCTTCAAAAACACCAGCGGCTTCACTGATACGAGTCTCAACGTCGACACAATGCTGCACTGGCGTCCCTTCTGATCCACCTCAAAGAAGTCACAGCTGCGGTCACCATAGTGCAGGCGTTGACAGGCTTCACGTCGCACTACGTGTACCGCTTTCACGAAGCCCTCGACACAACCAACACAGCATTGGGGTCTGCAAACGTGCATCGGCTGGGGTGAGCTGCTTCGCTCGGTATGGGAGACGGAGAACATCCCGCGGCTTGGGGATCGCAACAGCGGTGACACCACTGTGCTTGTGCCTTCCGTCACGCAGATGCTGTCATCCATCGCAACTATGCAGCGCATCCTTCACAAGCTCGTCGCGCTACAAGAGATCAAGCCAATCAGTACTACGAGTGCTTAATCGGCAACATGTAGTTGCTCATCAGCCGATCGGTTAGCCCAGTCAGTCAGCGACATCATCGTTGATGCACACTCGCTTGCTGGAAGCTTCTACAACTGGTACACACTGGAGCTGTGGCGCACAGCAACACAGACAAAACAACAATTTGTTCGTGCTGATCTCAAGGCATGCGTGAACATCATGACCATAGCAGCTGGCCGACAGGTTGGCGTACAAACGGCTCCGCTGGATCGAGATGGTGTCGTGCATCGTCTGTGGAAGCAGGCACTGTAAACGCTAGCCGAAGGCTTGGACAAAAAGACAAACGCAGCGCTGGGGAACATCGGCGGCAAATGTCGGTCTACAACAGCGGCGTCGCTTCGTAAACGCTGGAGAAAGCTGAAGATCAACCGCCGTCCTGCTTACGATACGCTCTGCTCAGCATTCATCACACGCAAAGCGAACAGTGATGTTGTCAATCGCTGCATGCCAGACAGCCGCCAATGGAAGCAAAAGATATGGAGTCGTAGAAACACTCGACTGTATTCATGCTTACAAATACCTATTACAAAAAAGCATGCAAACAAAACAGAGCGTACGCGACCACCATGCGCTCAAATCACAAAGACAATCGACATAGCAGTTAGCATTGTTATAAAACACACAGCGCACGCACGCAGGACATTGACGTACCAGAAATACGAGCAGGCGACTGCGTAGCAACCGATTCCGGCGGAATTTCGCTCGCCCTGCCGGGTTTTGGTGCTGCATGCGGGACATTGTCGTCGTGAACGGCGCGGCGAATCGTCGAAGGCGCGGCTGAGTCGGGGAGAGAGGCGGCAAAGAGATGCGTGTTGTTTGTCGGGCGGGACGCGAAGTTAGATTCTCCAAAGGGATGGCTCCAAGAAAAACCTGAGGGTTTTTTCAACGATTTGGTACCCAGTAATCCAGCCCATACTGTGTTCAAATGATTTGAAAGCTATCGGATGATTGGTTCTCTTTTTTGGGACCTCGTCGATTACTGGGGGCCTTCAGAAAATGACGCAAATCTCAAACAGGGCCGGACATAAATCCTGTAGCAAACTGAAGGGATAGGTGTCGCAAAATCGATCGCATTTTGCAGAGACTGCAAAATCGTCTCTGCAAATTACGTCAGCCCAGTCGCAATTTGCGGGTGGGCTCGCAATTATCCGATAATGTCAGCTTAGACTAGAACTCAACCTACATGTATTGTCCTTTGCATTTATTTTGCCGTCTATTTTAGACCTCTAAAAGACTTTGTGCAAATCAGTTTCGATTTGCCCCACGCGCAAAAGGCTGAGATGCACCCAACGATCTCGCTTTTGCACTCCCAGAACTGCATTTCTGCGTTTCCAGGCTGTAAACAAGACGGTTGTGCTTCAAAATCGAGTTTTAGCGTTTAGCACCTGCCTTCTAACCTTACACTTCCGCTTCGGAGTAAAGTCGTACTTAGGATAAAATCCAGTTGTCAGGTCTAATATAATAGACTTTTATCGAGCCTTTGCCAAAATATATGCAAAGCACAATAACACTGCACGCAACAAGCGTAGTTTTGGATGGTGGCACGCTGACTGAGTCGCCACTTGCTTGACCTGGTAGAACTTGGCCTCGAACGAAGCCGGGGTAGGGAGACAGCGGACATGAAGTTGTCTGGGTGTCATCCTTCGTAGAGCCGCTGCCAAAATTCGACTCGGCAGGATCCTGTAGACGTTTTATAATACAGTGAGGTCATTTCGTTCGATGATGCTGCTTCTGAGAAGAAGCAGCAACAAGAGCTTCCTGCGGCGATGCCACGACGCTGCCGCTTTGCCGCGGCCACCGACTGCACGTCGATTCGCTCAACAAGAATCGTCAGAGCCAACACTTTGCTCAAGCTACCGGTATATTTATGTGATATACGCGTAGCTTTCCGAAATTTTGGCCCACTCGCAAATTCAGACGCAAATGGAGGGCTAGGTGATCGCAATATTGCTCTCAATTTGCTACAGAATCGGAATTTGAGTCATTTTCTGAAGGCCCCCACTGAACTGGCAGAAAGTGAAGGGGATATCGCGTCGTGGTCTCAGATTTGAAAAAATGATACGAAATTAAATGTCTAAATGTTAGATATGTGATAAAACACCACTAGTTTTGTCTTCATTAAAAGCACGCTACTCAGTGTACCTCTCCACAGCGCCCGCGTAGCGGACCCCAGAGAGCTAGTCCACTGCCAATGCTGAAGTACTGTACCGTCTCGGTCCAATCTCACCATTGTTTCTTCTTCTTAGCAACAACGAACTTTCACCGTTTCTTCTTCGCTGGCAAGATAGCTGGCCTGTAAGGGCTGGCACGTGTGAGCACCGGTAACAACACTTAAGTGCATACCACCGACGTAGTTTAGTCACGGCGATATCCCCCTCGGCCTTGGGTAAGGAACTTTATCAACAGGTACCACAAATCCATCATCAACAGGTACCACAAATCGGTCAAATAGTTGCACTGGCGTGACAGCTCAACGAAACTCAACGGAAATGACTCAAACTCAACGAAGGCGCTTAAAACGATAAACTGCCTAGTATATGTACGTATGCAGTCGCATCGGTACTGTCTTGTGATTGCCGTCAATTCCAATTAAAGTAAGACACACTCCATTAACCAACTTACTTTTCAAATGTGTTCCGTCGCACAAGAGAATTGGCAGTCATCCCTCCTGGGCAAGGTTTGGAATTTTCCTATACCAGTAACCGTAATTGGCAATTCAGTAACTGCAGTTATTTATGGACCCCCCGACATCAATAACACTCAATATTTTATAGGACCCCAGTGTGTATTTCAGTGTCCTTGAGACGGTTGGCGTTGAGTGAGCCTACGGAGATCGAGTGGCCCTCGCTCTCGCTTTGAATCTGTGGTTCACAGCAGGTTGCCGCTTCTCGGAACAGCGCTGGTCATTTTCGATATTTTGTTAGATAATATCTAGATATTATCTAACAAAATATCGAAAATGAGCTATCTAGATATTATCTAACAAAATATCAATACATTTTCTTTTGTGTGTACATGTGGTAGTCGCGATAACTGAGTCGCGCCTGTTGGAAATGTGGATATTCGCCGAAGTCTGTGTGCGCGGCGGGATGGTTCTCGAGGTAACCCTCCTAATTCCAATGAACGCATCGCCGTGGACGAATTCGAACATTTTCACATGCTTGTAGCGACGCCTCCCATACGATGGAGTGAACACCATCTCTCATGCTGTTACCGGAAATCAATGGGCAATAAGGCCAATTATTTATTGGCCTCGATTCGGCGACCCAATAAATATGACATTGCATTGTTCCAAACCCTGCTCCTGGGCACTAACGACACTTCCAATAAGCAAGAACGAACGGCCCTGATCATCCAACTGACAACAAACGTTAAACCAGGATTTTCGGTAGCAAAACTCTGCAAAAACTGGGGAGGAACTAGTCATTGGCCACTTGTAATGACTTTTTGCCCGAGCATTAACTCGATACAAAGTAGCATCTCGGATATCCTCATTGACCCTGCTAACAAATTTCAACGAGTGGGCAACTCTCGTCTTGGCACTGCTGTGGCCATCGAGAATCGAGCTCTGGGGTCCTTTCACAAGTTGGAGCTAGTGAGAGGAAAGTTTCCGCTGCCACGCAAAGTAAGTGGTGTGTTTGTCGTGGAAATGGCTGATAAACCATGAGCCAGGAGGTATTTCAGCTAACTCGGTGATGGCATCTTCACTCACTCGGCGTCTAGATATCAAGGCCGCTTGACAGCCCCACTTTCGTAAATTCCCGAATTTCCCTTTCTGTTCTACGTTCTTGTTCTGGTTGAAAGCGTAGTCTTTTAGAATTGCTGAAAATCTGTAGGTGTTTCGAAAACACTATGCAGGGTTAGATGCTCTTGCCCGTGAAACCGAACGAGGTCCAGCTGCTCCATGATGGAGCCTGCGCTCCGCGCTGTTGTGACTACCTGGGGTATCTGTGCGCTGGGGTGGCTCGCTGAAGCTGGCTCGCCCTGGCAGCTACTTCGAAGATGCAGTGAAAGGTGTGGACAGATGGAGGAAGGTCGAACATAAGCGGATATGTACAGTACTTGTGTTACCTGTTGATAAAATATGCTGACAGATTTGTGGTATTTGTTGATAATGTGCTGATGGATTTGTGGTACCTGTTGATAAAGTTCCCTTTGCCTTATTATCGCTACATGTAGCCGATTCGAGAAACACGTCGCTTAGTTATTCCCACACTCAAATTCTCGCAGCGAAAAATTTACTGCCAAGGCTGAATTGGCCCAATCTCACTATTTGTCTTTTTTCTTCTTAGGAGCAGCTTACTTCCACTCTACACTGGCAAGATGGCTGTCCTGAAAAATTATTGGTAAGGGCTGGCACGTGCGAGCAGCAGAAATACTCCGGTAACAACACTTGAGCGCATCAACCCTCTAGTAACCGAGAGTCCTGTCCGTCCATCTGTGTGTCCGTCCCGCCACTTCTCCTCGGTCTGCCTTTCACTGTCTTTTCGCATATCTACTAGAGGGTATTTCCAATACAAGGTTCACCTTCTTTACGGACTGTCACTACCATCTTGACTGCCCCAACTATACCGAATATTACAAAAATAGCCAACTATCACGGTTTAGAATCGGACTTAACTGCGAACAACTGTGACACGGACTCGATCGGTAGCACGATCATGACCCTATCCGCTCTTCCCATTGGCTGAAAGGCAATCATTTCTGCAGGAGCACGAAACAAACCAATTGGACCATAACCGCGCGGCGGACCCCGCTCTGCTGATATAATTTACAAAAACATACCAAAACCTGGCGTCCAGACTGCAAATCGGGTGCAGTAGGAGCTGTTTTTTGTTTTCCAACTCGATCCAGGCCATTTTAGACGCTGCCATAGGCAAGCAAGAGTACACCGTGCACAGTGCACTCTACACGCGCTTTTGCAACACATTTACTCTTTTCCGATCGTTGGGGCATGCTATTGCTCAACTATGCAACAGACACGTATATTATACACTATACACGGTTGTGCGTGACGCAATGTACTATACTATACTCTGCATACGGTTGTGCAACAATGTATAGTGTATATTTATGCTGTATAATGCTTAATGTATACCACAGAGTCCTGTTTAGCGTGTACTTACGTATAGTGTATCGCGCTTGGGCGTTAAACACTGAAATCCCCACACTTTACACTGGCACTCTTCGCATTATACGATGACACGCTATACGCTATACACACTGACACGCCATACATTAAACACGGGCGAACGATGGCACGCTATAGACGGGCACGCTTTAGAAGGACACGGTATACGTAATACACCTGCACGTTATATACTATACTCTGGACGCTGATACCCTGGCACGTTACATACCGTACTATACTGAACACTATCATGATACGCTGGACGCTATACAATATACACTGGAACACTATACACTACACATTATAAACATTATTGGCATCACTCTATTTACTATACATCGACACGCTAAACACTTTGCACTCACACGCTATGATTAGACTGTGACACACTTTACGTTATACATGATTCGTTAGCACGCTATACTGGTGCTCTGTGCACTAGAGCGCAATACACTATACACTGACGCGCTGTCCACCGGCACGCGATACTCTATACCCTAGCACGCTGTCAACTTGCACGCTATACACTGTGCACACGAGCGCGCACCTATACACTATACACTGACACGCTGTACACTGCCACGCTATACACTATACACTGGCGCGCTGTACACTCGAACGCTATACACTATAGACTGGCACGCTCTACCCTATACACGAACGCGCTGTACACTGGCACGCTATACACCGGCGCGCTGTATGAAACGCTATACATTACTTTGTGCACCCAATACTCTTTGCACAGGCGCACTATACATTACATGTTGGCACACTGTACATTACAGGCTGGCACGCTATGTACAGTCGAGCGTTATACACTACCACTGACACGACCAATAGACCAGAGTACGGCTTGCGCGATGACGCTTAGCTGTGACGAGCCGTTGTCATCAATACAGACTACACTGGTGCGCACGCAAGTTGCACGAACACTAATTAGCAGTGCCACTAATTCTGGCAAATTATTATTATTCAGTGTGTAATTACGCCTAGGTACGCGCGTTGCCTACATCCTCGACTAACTTTGTCCTCATTAAAAGCACGCTACTCAGTGTACCGCTTCAGCCTACACTAAACCTTTTTAACTATTTAACTTTTTTACCATGTAAATGCACCTAAAAAGCTCGCCGCAGCGAAGTGGAGGCGCCACCCTCCTCCTCCAACAAACCATGCCTACAGCGTCCGCGTAGCGGGCGCCCAGAGAGCTAGTACCACCGACTTACCGTAAAGTTCGGATTCAGTAAGACACACCGATTCAATGCGACAGTGGTAAAAACTAAATTCAAATATTTTGAAATAACTTCGAAATTGTATGCATTTTCTTTTACGATCGTAAAACTAAAATTGTCCTTGAATTTTGAAAACTTTTATAAAGCAAGCGACCTTTTTACGACTGTCTCATTGAATCCGAACTTTACGGTAGGTTAGTCACGGCGATATCCCCTCGGCCTGGGGCAATGCGGGCGGCAGCCAGTTCTGCACTCTTCACATCACCAATCGCCTCGCTAGGCCAAAATTCACTCTCACGAAGTAAACAAGTGTACTGGGAAGTAGTGGATGGAAATAATCGATTCCACCGTACGTAAGGACCCGACATACAGACACGAGGGTGACACTGTGTGTGGTTTGTTCACTGTAGCCCTTAAAGCCTTGTACGTAGCCAGATATCACCGTTGCTCTAGCAGCCGCTGATAGCTGTACTGCCACTGCCATTGTTGCGGTTGGCAACCTTCACGACCCCATCAAAAGCCGCGATATATCCTATCGCTGCCTCCAACATCGTCGCGTAATACCCAGTCTCCCCAATCATTAACGCTGTGATCATTGTCTCGCTGATTAAATGTCGAGCCACAATCACGCTGCGCAAACGACAACGCGCTAGGACAAAGATAAAAATGGGCAGGAAGTCGTCAGCCGCCATTGGGGTCGGCTGCTTCTGTTTGCCCGAGCCTGAGGCTCTTTTATTTTCGACACCATGTTCGCTTGCATGGGTCTCATAAATACACCGCGCCACCTCCACCAAAACAGCAACCTTCTCAGACGGCAGCGAGTAGTTGTCCATCGAGTTAAACAAAGCGATTGCCGATTTCCACTCAGACGGCGACTGATGTGATGGCTGAATCTCCAGAAAGCTCTGTGGTTGGGCAGCCACCATCGCACGAAGTCGCTCAAAACGCTCCTCTTCTTCCAGTATTTGGCGCCCAGGTCCGATTCCAGCTCCTAGTAGCTGGTAGATAATTTCTTGCAGTGGGATGAACGTTCGCCGCTCCAGTTTGTATAACGCGGCACGACGAGCCAAGGCCCATTCGTCATCCGTAGGTGCACGTTTTCCGTTGAGTGCAGCGTCTCCGAGTTCTCTTGGTGTGCTTGGGTTTGTAACCTTGGACAAATGTTCCATGATGAGCTCCAGCGAACGCTCCAAAAGAAGCGATAATTCTTCAGGGCGAGCAAGCTGCGGGCGTCCTGCAGAGTCGTAACATTCTGAAGCTCCTGAGGAGTTGCGCCTAAAGATCCTTCTCGTATCTCTTGATCACTGTCCGACTCGTTTCCTCCGGTTCCGTCCGGTGTCCACGGTTCTGAGAGGCGTGTCCAAGCTGACGTACCCTTTGCTGACGAAGTTACTGGATGCTCATATTTCTGGCGAAACACGACTATGAATCCAGCAATGTGTTGCCGCATGGTGAGACTTGTGAGAAACTGATCGCACGACCGTAGAAGAGAGCGCAACGTAGGTGATGCGGAGATCACAGCACTTAGTACGCCTCCAGGCTTGGCATGCAGCGAGGCCCAGAGCCGAAGCACATCACTACCGCTGCTGTCACTGCCACCTTGGTGGGCACTCCTTCTCTGTCTGCGCGACGTAGAAGACTCGCTGCGGTCATCGTATTCCGCTTCATCATTAAGATCATCGCCGACTGCACCCCGTGAGCATGGCTAATCCCACCCATATTGTCCTGGAAGGTGCCCCCATCAAGGGCCATTGCCTCTGCGCTTCGTTGCGCCACGCTCTCACATAAATCAAAGTACGTACCCGGCCCTCTCGTCATTCCCTGTGGGTGATACGAGCCTTACCAATACAATATTTTAATTTTATAACTAAAAAGCTTTTTAAAGCTTGATTTATCTACGCCTTGGTTCTTTAATTATTTTATTAACTATAAATATTATAAAAACATCAAAAATTTCTGGAAGAATTTATGAATAGAAGATTTTTTTGATCTGTATCGTGATAATTTAACTTAAGTCCCAAACACAGTAGCGCGTCTTAGAGGATGTCGTCATATTGGTCGAGTGCAATCTGTAGACGTAGACACGGTAATAAAATCAACTACATGCGCGCACTAGCTGTAAATGTCCGTGCTAGGCTGGGATGTATTCAGTTGCAAGTTCCGGACATTTTGCCGAACATTGGATACTAATATCCATTTTCGCATCATCAGGGGGAAATTGTCGTTTTTTTCTTCTCTTATATCCCAACCTTCGCGTAGCCATATCATAGTAAATCTCAATTTCCTTAAATTTCAGAGCTTCTTCGTGCGCAGCGCGACTTTGTTGAAGGATGTAAGAACATGATACGTTAGCTTTTTTAGTCTGGTACTATTTCCGCTATCATCAATGTCGATTATCCCCTCCCCGTTGTGTGTAGGTCTCCCGTCGGCCCGCTAAGCAAGCTTAATGTAGCGGTCGTACGTCTTGGCAATGTCTTCCGCGCTAATGTCAGAAGTTTTCAGCCTTTGGAGAGTTTCCGTGCTGATGATACTGTTCTTCTTCAGGTATTTCAGCAGCTTTTTAGCGGAGGTCGAACTGGAGAACACGGCAGCTATGTTCCTCTCTTCATCGGCTTCATCCTCGTCATCTTTTGCGGTTCGAAGCGATATCTTACCGTTGACCTTGTTTGAGGCCCCAGCCAACGAGCGAGCACCGGGGATAGTGTCAGTCGCAGCCCTTGAAAGCTTGGTCTGAGCGGAGTCGCCACTGGCTGAGATGACGTCGGTGTTTGCAAGAAATGTGGCTGCGGCCACGAGCAGGATGTAGTGCAGACGCATGCTTGGGCAGTGTGGACGCCGGAAAGGGTGCTCTTGAAGTCCTGCGAGGAAGAAAAATTGCGAACTGAGTGTGAAATGAGCTGGGTGAGCGAGGAGCACCAAGCATACCTGCCACTATGGTACTGTAGAGTTGTGACTTCGGTCTCGCATACATACCGGTAACGAAGTCCAGGAAGATTACGTTCTTCACATCTTGCGCTGACTCGCATAACGAAGTCCATGAAGATTACATTCTTCCGATCTTGTACAGCTGGCTGTAGTTTCAATCAAACATGCAGTCGTGGGGTTAATGTACGGTTCAATCGGTTAGGACCAATGCCAAGAATGTGCCTTGCTTGAGGAGCAAGGTGCCGAATGGCAACCCCACAAAAGGGGTTAAATCATCCTAGTACGCCGACCAGAGCATTCAGTATGATATTGTATTGAACAGCCGTCATCTCAATTATAAAAACGGCAATTCCTGGCGAAGCAATAATAAATATTGCCGCAATTTATATTGTATTGTTACATAAACGCGTCTTTCTCTACTCTCGCCCCAGTCATTCCTGTCGGAATACATGTAATGACGAGGTACTGTTGGTTTGATGCATGCATCATATTTGGGGCGGAAGCATCGTATTGCATCTAATATTTGATGGATGCATATTTGTCAACAGTAGCACTGTAACCTTTGGTAGAAAGGCGACACGAACTGAAACAGTTGATTTTCGCTTTCAGTTGATCTCCAAGCGAAGCCCCAAACGAAAGGAAAAACCTGCTGTCCTTAGGAGCCCGTATTAAACGATAAATTACGAGACCCCGACTGAGGTTGGTGGTCACTTGTGCTGCAACAACTGACTCGTGTTGAAGGTAAGAGTTGTGGTTGTGAGGAGTATTGACTAGTACTTTTCCTAGATAGAGGTTTAAGGACTTCTAGGAAAGGTTCGTGCATGCGTGCACTATTGTCCTTAACGGGTTCAAGTATAGTCAGTAGAAGTCTACGGGGGTTTTACCGCTTGAGGAGCTTTTCCCTACACAACAACACTAAATCAACACGGATCACTCTGAAATTTCACTTGAACGTCACACATTGGACATAGTCTACTAGGACTTGGAGCAGATACATAACTCACGTTCTCTAATAAACGTATCAAATCGGAATAAGGGGGTCTGTATATGAGCTCAACGAGGAAAAAGACGTACGTTCCGGACGCGTTTCCGGTGAGTAGCATGACAGAAGCGCGCGGCCATGTACAAAATATTGTTGTCCGTCAGGAGGTGGATGCCGGATGCCAGCGCGGTGGGACCCGCGGATTCATTGGGCGTCGCTGTCGTCGCAGTAGGTGCTGTAGGCCTCTGCTATAATAGAATAGCAGTGCTACAGTCTCGAATAAAAATGGGCAGTCATTCTGCAAATCGAGCTAGATCCAAGTAAATGGAATGCATTATGGTTTCGTTTGAGAGAACTTTTGGAGGCGGTTGAGCCGTGCATAAAACGAATCTGCAAATCGATCTAGATCAAAGTAAATGGAGCTCACTATGCTTTCGTTTGAGAAAACTTTGATGGCGGTTGAGCCATGCATAAAACGAAACTGAAACAGTTTCGGTTCGGTTCAGTTGCTTTCGTTTGGTGGTCAAAGGTTGACAGGATTAGTGACAGAAGGCGGTAAACACATGCATTAACAGTAATTTCACCCAGCAAATCATTTGACTTGGCAAATGTATTGTTTGACCTACCTTGCGTCGTGATAAGACATAAAAACAACTCTAATAATTTATGTATGACCAGCCGCGCTGCGCTTTGCTGGGCGCCCCGCGGTTCGCTTCGCTCGCGATATAGAGATAGAACCACCGGCCTCACGTGTTGCCCTCACGCTTTCGTCTCCGACGGGGGCCCTCTGCCCCTGTCTTCGCCGTGAGGCTGCGGGGACGTGCAGTGTTAGGTTAATGCTATGTCCAACCACGTCGCCCACCCCACTGTGTGTTATCCAAAGCTTTTTGTGTGCCAGTACTATTTTCTGAGGACTAGTCAACAGAGATACCCCCTTGTAAAGTTCACGTAAAAAACGAAGCAAACGTTAGCCAAAATTCCTACCGCTTCTCCGCTGACTTCCATACACTATAACTACAACGATTAGGTCGGTAGTGCTGCTCTACTGCATGCACTGTTGCAACTTTCAGGACCGCTTGAGGATTGCCGCTGGAGTAGATGACCGATTGTGCGCTTGATGGTTAACTTGAAAGTGTCATTCATCGTTAGCTCTATCGTTCTGCTTGATGGCACTACAGTTCTCTGCCTCTCGCCTTCACTTACCAGTCTTCTTCTTCAACAACGTCACCTCACATCCAGTATCGACGCGACCACTGTCGCCATCGTTCTATGCATCCAAATGCAGTCGAGCTTCCTCACGTTGATGCCGGCCAGCTCCTTGATTTTTGCGCGCTTCGCTCGCTCGCTTGCTGTCGACCAACGTGATTGCTCTACGTCACGTTTCTCTTCACCCCTGTAATTACACTGGACTGAACACTGAACCGAACCCACTCAATTCCGACGTCAAGTAGCGTTCCACAGTCGTTTCATCCGTGATGCAGTAGGCACCGGGCGACTTGTTCCGAGAGGCAGGCAGGCTTTTGCTTTGCCATCTCCAACAGCCTCCCTCAAAGCTTAAGTCGCTGATTCCACCCGAAGCTAGTCCCGGAGCTGCTCGAAGATCATGCGCTGCAGAGGCTTCGTTAATATGGCGGCCAGCCGCTGTTGTGTAGGGCAGTAACTGACTGTAACATCACCGCGTTTGATTACGTCGCGAATAAAATGGTAGCGCACATTGATGTGCTTGCTGCGAGTGCTTGCCATCTTTTTCATCGACTTGATTGCCGATTGGTTGTCCACCACCAGCTTAATCGACTTGTCCTTTGTCCATAGACCAATTTCCACGAGGATCTGCTTCACCCACACTACATTCTTCACGGCCATCGCTGCCGCCACGTACTCCGCTTCCATTGTAGAGAGCGCGACGGAGGTTTGCTTCTTCGATGCCCAGGCGATTACCATACTGTTCATCATCAGCACAGCACCAGACACCGACTTGGCATCCGAAGTGTCTCCAACCCAGTCGGCGTCAGCATAAATTGTTGCATACCATGACCAACCCGTGCCGCTTGAAGAAAAAGCCGGCAGATGAAGTGCCGCGCAGGTTGCGCAAGATGCTCTTCACGTCACGCCAATGACTCTCACGAGGGCGGGCTACAAATCTTGCGCGGAAGTTCACGGCTGCTGTTATGTCTGGTCGTGTGCAATTTGAAAGCCACAGTAGGGAGCCAATTGCCCTGCGCATCAGACGGGTTTGCTCCATCGGTACATCGTCGACAAATACCCTGGAGTCTATTGGAGTGCTGACTGGTCTGCATGTAGCCATCTCCATACCGTCATAATTCCAACTGCGTCTGACCAGTTCCAACCCGTACCGGTATGAAAACGATTTTTGTGTAGTCACATCAAATTGGTGATTCCCCCTCCAGTGGCCACTGCTGACCGACCGCATTCACTGCTGCCCGTGATGGACACTATGCTGGACACCGCGCTGGACGCCGTACGGAACTCAGTGCTGCACGCTATGCTGGCCGCCGCATGGGCCGCCGTGATTCCGACCGCCGGTTCCTGTGATGCTGCCAGTGTCGGACGCCGTGATACTGCCCGTGCTGGACGTGATGCTGCCCGTGGTGGCTGTGACATAGCTGATTTGTCCCGTGATGTTGCCCGTGTTGGACGTGATGCTGCCCGTGGTGGCTGTGACGTTGCCAATCTGGTCCGTGATGTTACCTAATTGGTCCGAGATGCTGCTCGTACTGGCTGTGATGGTGGCCGTGCTCCCCGTATTGACTGTGATTATGGTCGTGATGGCTAACCAGTGACGATCCTTCAGGATGAAGGAGCAGCTTGTGCTGCTGGCCGGTTCGAGTCCGGTCATTGTCTTTTATTAAATTATGTTCTTTTGAATTTGCTTGTGCGTATGTGTAGACTATTGATGATTCGGCTGCAGGCGGATGAACACTGGGAGAGCTGCTGAAGGTGATGGGTCAATGACACTACCAGTGTCGACGCGCTCGTGAAACTGGGTAATGTGCGCGTCGAGCTTTCCAGACTTGTGAAGCTTGCGGAGCGCCTTCAATGCCGTACCCGCTGCGATTGCTGAGGACCCGTTTTTTTCAAGAAGGCAAGTGCATTGTCTTGCGCTTTCTTGCCAAGGTTCAGCACCTCGATTTTGTATGCTGTGGACGCAGTGTCAAGCTGAAATCGTGCCGGTTAGAACAGCATCATGTAGCATGTGATGTGTCTAAACTCGTAAAGCGTCGTCTTTTTACAGAGCGGGATGTGTACACACGCGGCTCCGCGGTGAACCACTCGTACCAGACTGCTGCAAGCGACTGTGAGCATTTCTTCTTTTGGCGCACAGTTCGATGGGTCGGTGGGTTAGTCTGTGATTCTGCTGGAGCTCTGCTGCAGAGTCCGCCGACTCGTCTCGGGTGCGTGTGGTTGAACTGTCTAATCGGGTGCACAGCTGTGCCTCCACGGCTAACATTCGCTCATCTAGTCTCTTGTTTTGAAGGATGAGTATATCGATCTGCTCGGACTGGCGCTTCAAGAGGTCGAGAACAGCAGTAGTTTTGGTATCGTCGTCGTGACTATCCGCCAATACAGGCCGGGGATGGAAAGAACATTTGATGGTTTCGCTCCACGCCAGCACGTCTGCTTCACTGATTGCCCGAGCCGACATGGCTTCCCTCATTCTGATGACGAATGCACTTGTGTCCGACAGCAGCAGCATTTCAGGGTAGTGTAGCTGTCAGGACCTCAGCCACATCCTCATCCAGGTTGAGATTTGTATCAGCAAAGGCCATCGTGTTGGAGAAGAGCAGCGTCTGCAGCTTTTGAGCGAGCGCCAAAATCGGTTGATCAAGTGCACGCAATGAAGAAAGCCGAGCGCCTTCTTTCGGCTTCCACCCGCTTAAAACGCGCGCAACTTGTTGATCGGCTTGCGTCGTGCCTAACATGTATCCGAAGGCCTTATTAACACGATCTAGCTGCCAGCCGCCCCGCTCGATTATCCAGTTTTCAGCGAGACTACCATCGTTGGCGTGCATAGCGCCACCACAATGCGAGGTAAGTCCAGGTGTGAGTCTCACTTGTTTTGCATCCGCGATTTCCTTGATTCTGACCAATAACCTCTTAATGTAGGCTTGTGCGCCTGGGACTGCTCGCTTGCTTGATGGTTGCTCTACCGTTGTCTGTTGCTCGTCTGCCTCAAGAAGCTCTACTAGACTCAGTTCCTCCACATCCTCCACGTTAGCAGCGCTACGCTTCGTAGTAAGAAATTGAGGAACAAACGCTTGCATGGAGCCGTCTGCATTGAAAGAGCTGCCGCTAAAGCGAAAAGGGGACATGTTAAGAAGCTGGTTGGATCTTTGAAAACGAAATGCCTTGCAACAAAGCGGTTTTGACACTCTTAAATCGAAGAAAGAGAACCCCACCTTATAGAACATCGCTTGTCAGCTACGCATAACCCATTTACCATAATTGTACCAAGGCTACAAAAGATTCTATCTGGCGGGAAAATACTGCAGCAATCGCGAGGAAGGGGGTCGAAAGAAAGCACCCCATGTTCCAAGCAAAACTTGGAAAATATCGTGCGTCTAATGTACACCTCTGCGTTTGCGGAGGGTGTATACCTCGACGCTGCCCTGGTCGTCATGATGTGGCATTTGTACGGGCGTAGCTCGGATGCAGAGCAACTTGAAAGCAACAGCTTTCCTTACTGCCTGGTAAGCGTTGACTTTTATGATTTCACCGTTCCGCCTTGTTGGGGATACATATCTAGCAACCAGTTTTTCACGTTTCCAAAATACGCAAGGCACGTATTTGTCGCTCGAACTTTATCTGTCGATCTCGCTAAGGTATATGTATATTTATCTAACATAATTCGAAGCACCTTACCGGTCTTGTCAGCATCGATGAGTTGATGAGCTGCGTCGAGAGCCACGTTTTCGGAGGCAAGAAATGTGGCGAATGAGTTGATTGCAGTCACCCTGGACTTCTTGATGTTAGCCGGAGCGAGAGACGCGATCGACATCGCACTACCGGTTATTCTTTACTTGTGGTCCCAAAGTAAGGCAACTGACACCACGTCGGAAACTTCGGGATATTTTTAGAATATGTATTTATATGAAATTTGTATTGAATAAAACATATTCTCAAAATATTCCAACCAAATATGGTCGGAATAAGTAGGAAAACGACAGGTTTTCTAAACGATCAGTCATTGGTTAAATTACGAGGTATAGGTCATTGCTATTGGCTTAAAATGTGCGTGACAGGTTTTGCATGACAGACATGGACAAGCCTGGTTGGAATAGAGTGGGTATTATACCATATCGATCAACAGCTCTTCGATTGTGTCACGTTGGTGAAGAACGAAGCCATCTTCTTTGTACTCGATGCAATTCCCCAGCACCTTTGCTGCGTCTCCCATGTCCTTGATGTCGAAATTCTTCGACAATTGCTGCATAACCCAGTCACTATCTGCATCGTCCTCACTGACAATGATAACATCGTCGACGTACAGCCCTAGTACGGTCAGCCTTCCGCCGCGACGGCGGGTGTACAGACACGGATCCAATTGACTTCTGAAGAAACCCAGCGACAGCAGGAATCCGTTGATTTCGTTGTTCCAAAGGAATCCGCTTTGCTTGAGCCCGTACAGCCCCTTTTCAACAACCATTCCGTATCATCTGAGCACGGAGTTCCTTTGCGCGGCTTCATCAGGATAGGACGGTCAAGGCTTTCCTTCACGTAAGCGTTGGGGAAGTCTCCATTGCGCAGCCAATGCTGCCAGGAAGCGCACGCTCGTAGTCTTGAGTAGTCTTAAGTCTTCGTAATCAATTCGAAATCGTTGAGAAAATCCCGAGCTACAAGATGAGCTTTGAAACGCTCCAGCTCTCCACGCGAGCTGAACTTAATCTTGAAGACTCACTTCGATGACATCACGTTCGCTCCGGCGGACACCTTCACCACCTCCGACGTCCCATTGGTCTGCAGGTTCTTGAATTCTTTCTCGATAGCAGCTTTCCAATGCAGCCACTCAGGAGTCTGCTAGGCCTCGGCAATGGTGCGCGGGGTTCTCATGGCAGGCATGGCCTCCGAGATAGCTAGCGTTGCCGATCCTGCAACTCCATCCAGAAAACCCTGGGTCAGTGAAAAGTTGCTTTGCCGTCTTGCTTTCTTACGTGACCCAAATACGCGTCGTAGTGCGGTAGCGCTGACAGGATTTCCAGCGTACTCGTCTTCATCACTGCCACTGCTGTTGTCCGGGCTGCTGACCAATCTTGTGCGCTTTCCTGTGACAATCATACTGACACGGCGCTTGGACCCGGGATCAACCTGAGATTCCTGCGCTGGTGTTTTCTTCTCCTGCAAAGAAGATTGTAGAATGTTCGTGGCTTCTGATGGGGTCACTGGTGGCGATATTGGTATGTCCGTGGGCAGGCTGTTTTCACCGTGGAGCTCGTTGAGCGCATCTTGCGTCTCCTTCTCGTGCACATCCATCCTGTCAACGTTCTGGACGTCTGCACTCGTTACAATGTTTCTTGTTCGTGGAATGAAAAGCCGATATCCCTTCTGAGCGTCGCTGACCCCGATGATCACGGCCTTTTCTGCTCGGCGCTTCACCGATGCTGCTTTCTTGTGTGCGATGTGCGTAGTGCACGTTGATCCGGACCTCTGGATATGCCCCACCTTGGGTGGTTTACCAGTGAGCACTTCTAATGGGCCTTTGTTGCCTGCATTAGATCTGGTTGGTAGTCGATTGTGGATGTACGATGCGTACTTGACGGAGTCGCCCCAGTAGCGTTCAGGAAGACCAGACGCCCACAGCATCGCACGACATGAATTCATCAGCGTCCTGTGCATGCGCTCAACCTTGCCGTTGGAGGCGGATGTGTCGGGAAGTGTCATTTGCTGCTTGACACCGCGACGCTTGCAGAAGGCGATAAATTCACGACCCTGAAATTCGCCGCCTCCGTCGGATCGGATAGCCTTAACGGGTACACCATACGGACGTTCAAAATTTGGAAAAAATTCCATGAGCTTCTTCGGGGTTTCGTCCTTCTTTTGGAGAAGGTATACTCGATTGAAGCTTGATCCATAGTCCACGATCGTCAGCAAATGTTTGTTTCCGTTACGATCAGGGTTGATGTCGGTCTTCAGGTCCACACCAAGCACTGCTCCTATTTCATCAGTGGGTGCAGGTTGGTTGTTTCGACTTGGTTTGTTTAGCCTCCGCACACGACAGACAGAAGCGCAGCTTCTTCGACACAACCTCCATGTCATCCGTCAGCCCTTTGGAGTACATTCGATGCAGATCCTGAAAATACACATGACCTAGTCGCTCGTGCCAGTGTTGCAGCGTTGCTTTTGGCATCTCCACGAACATTGCCCCGGTGTCAGCGTTAGCATCTACGCTGTCACCACGCAAAATCCACATTTTGTCCTGTCGTTTGGCGACTGCGACCACATCACCACGCTGATTCTTCAGAGTGCACTCACTTACATCAAATGTTGTGGTAATTCCGTGCTCGCTCAGCTCCGTCACCGACAACAGGTTTTGGCTCAGGTTAGGAACGTGGTGTACTTCATGAAGAAGGACTGATTTTGTTGTTGTGCCGCCATCCACTCGAAGAATACAGCTCCCCTATGTTTGCGTGAAGTAGCCCGCCGTTCGCCACCTTAATGACAATATCGGATAAGGATGTACCAAAAAGCACGGCGTTGTTCGAACACAAGTGGTGTGAAGCTCCCGCGTCAACAAGCCAGGTCGATGTGCCGCTCAAAGGCTCACTGTGACCGGTGGTCATACACAGCTCTGACTCGCCGTCATCGTCCGAGTCTGCTGCAACAGTTTGGCTCTGCCGCTGGGCATGATTGGTCGAGGCTTGCAGTGAATCCTTCTTGGGCTTTGTGCACTGAGTCTGCCTGTGGCCCGTTTCACCACAATTCCAGAAGGCAAACGTCTTCTCGGTCGAGTTGGCTTAAGCGTTGTTGTTATTGCGATGCGGACCTTGACGTTGCTGGTTGTTGTTGGGTGCCTATGGCGCTGTTGGTCGCCTCCCTGCTGGTGCTCCCTTGATTGTTGTTCTCCTGTTAACCACGGGTCTGCTGGGACTGGTTAACGTTGCCACCACGGCCACCTTGTTTGGCATGTCCTGCCCGACGACTATCTCCTTGAGAGCGTATCAAAACGTCGATCATCTTATCGAGCTCTTGCATGTGACTCGTGCTTGCCTCGTCGACCATGCTGAGTAGGGTTGACTTGAGGTCTGGATAGACATTGTTGCAGACGGTCTCCAGCAGCAACTGCGACCTGTCGCCGACCATCAGTCGCTCAATGTACTTCAGGAACGTCACATACTGCTTCCATGTGTCGCCCGCACGCTTGGGTGAATCGAGGCGCTTACCAAGCTCGTACTGACTAAGGTGGCAACCAAAACGTTTCTTCAGGTGTGCTGTCAGATCGTCGTAGCCAACGTCCCTTCCACATGTAAAGTCGTGGAAGGTTCTGCTCCCTATCCTTCCAAAAATGTGCCGAGCACCCACGCATTGAGCTTGCAGGACCACGTGGACTTGTTCAAAAGACGCTCCATGCGGACGGCACCCTCATACGCGTTCAGAAAGGCTTCGCCACCTGCACCCAGACCTGGATAAACTTCTTTACCATCAAACCGACGGCAGTGGATGTCCTTCAGCTTCGGTGGCTTCTCCGTCCCTTGCATCGGAGTTGGTGGCGCCTGCTCAAGCTCCGATGTCTGAGCAAATTTAGCCGGCTTGGCTGGACTTGCAGGGGATGTCTGCTGTCCTGTAGCAGCTTGGCTCGCTGTCGATTGCATAGGTAGACTGACAGTAGCCGGGCTGACCTCAGGCTTGGTGGAGGGCTCGCCCTCGATGTCATTCTGCTTGACTTCATCCGCCTCGGTCAAGGATCGTCGTATATCGTCGAGTTGTCGCTCGCGGGATTGGTCCATCGCAGCCGACAACCTACTTTCCCGGATCATTCTTTGCTGGATAGTGATCATCTCCATGGCATCATCCGCTCCATGGCATCATCCAATCGTGTCTTGAGCACCGCAACCATGTCCTCGTTAGATAGGTGCGTGCTGTGGGTTGACGGGCTCGATCTCGTACCGACGTCAGGTGAGCTTGCATCATGGTCGCTCTCAGCCGCCGCGCGTCGTGGCCGGCGCTCAGGAGTGACGAAAACGTCTGAGTGCTCTCGTAGCTCCCCGTGGACAGTGCTCATAGCCGAGTGGTGTGCGCGCCCCGCTCTCGCAGCGGGAGGCATGACTTGTGAACTGTCCAAGTCCGTAAAGTCGAGTCGTCCGGTGACCGACATCGACGAGGTCTTCTTCTTCAGCCGACTGCGGTTTAGACTCAGTACCTGTTGCAACTTTCAGGACCGCTTGAGGATTGCCGCTGGAGTAGATGACCGATTGTGCGCTTGATGGTTAACTTGAAAGTGTCATTCATCGTTAGCTCTATCGTTCTGCTTGATGGCACTACAGTTCTCTGCCTCTCGCCTTCACTTACCAGTTTTCTTCTTCAACAACGTCACCTCACATCCAGTATCGACGCGACCACTGTCGCCATCGTTCTATGCATCCAAATGCAGTCGAGCTTCCTCACGTTGATGCCGGCCAGCTCCTTGATTTTTGCGCGCTTCGCTCGCTCGCTTGCTGTCGACCAACGTGATTGCTCTACGTCACGTTTCTCTTCACCCCTGTAATTACACTGGACTGAACACTGAACCGAACCCACTCAATTCCGACGTCAAGTAGCGTTCCACAGTCGTTTCATCCGTGATGCAGTAGGCACCGGGCGACTTGTTCCGAGAGGCAGGCAGGTTTTGCTTTGCCATCTCCAACATGCACTACATGTAAGCGCAATTCAGCTTTCGGGGCACTGCTGCACGAAGCGCAAAAGTTTGAGCTCGACATGGCTACATTCAACTTCCAGTTTCGACCCAACCAACGAAATAGTAGGTGTTGCCCTCTGGCATGAGCTCCGCCAGGTCACGTGACACCTGGGTGGTGTTTTCGGTGTTTAATCAAAACGTTTGGCGTCGACTATCCTGTCTATTGAAGGCTATTTGATACTTTTGCAGTATTTATTGTCAATATTGTGGCAATATAATATTTATTGGAATCGAAGAACCCCAATAATAAATACTACAGTATTTTTATTGGAAACACAATTAATTATTAAATTGCTCCATTTAATTATATAGCACTCGATCAAACGGTGATGTCCCTCTCCTCGTCGGATTCGTCATCGTCCTCGTCATCGGTTTTGTCTTCCGGCGCGAGCCGAAGTGACCTTTACCGCTGTTCTCGTTCAAGGCACCAGCCAGCGAGCGAACGGCGGGGACGGTGTCAGTCGCAGTCGTTGAGAGCTTGATCTGAGCGGAGGCAGCACTGGCTGAGACGACGTCGGTGCTTGCAAGAAGTGTGGCTGCGGCCACGAGCAGGATGTAGTGCAGACGATGGTTGGACAGTTGTCGACGCCGGCAAGGCACTCTTGAAGTTTTGCTGGAAGGCAAATTGCGAACTGAGTGTGAATCGAGCAGGGGTTGTGCGAGGAGCGACAAGTATACCTACCACTACTGTACAGTTGTGGCAATGGCCCCGTCCGTATACATGTACCATAATCTTGCTTATTGATGAGCGATGGAGTGCGTTTAATGGTATACATGTGCATGTACTTCGAGGTAGGTAGGTACATATATACACCGACGATCACGGCGGTACATTTAGAAGCTTACTCCATGATGAGTACGAAGCAAGAAGAATAACTTGCAGCCCTAACGTAACATGTTGTGACGAACGCGCTCACTCATGCATACAGGAGCACCTCGTCCTCACCCCAAGTCACATGCAAGGAGCCTGTATATGCCCCGCATCCGTCACCGAACTCTCCTCACCATGCTTGCGGAAGTTGGCCTTGGCATTATTCGTTGCCGTTTCGACAACGGTTGTAAGATGATAATGTGGCCCTTACGCATCATAAATATATCATCTCACGGCACGACAACGAAGCGTATTATTAATAACCCTTTCGTTAGCACCATATATTATTGTGCTTTGCAGATAAAATGTTCCTCCGGAAATTATTGAAGGTGTTGCTATTTGTGAACTGACACTAATTTGGGTGTGGTAAATTAGTGTCACTCATTTATCTATGTGGGTTACACTCGCCGTACTTCTAAATTAATATCTGGAGATGAGAAAATACCTCACCAGCAATCAACCTGAAGTAAAAACCACCTCTGATCATTGCGTAATTTTTGTTGCATTTGTCGGGATAAGCGTTCACATGACGAACACATTCAGCAGCGATGGCTACAGAGAACGTCTTGCCTGCGTTTTCAGCTTTCAGTACCACGCGTCACACTATAATAATGTTGAATCTCCAAAATTTCTTTTCACATGAATTAGTGTCACGAATCCGTAGTGACACTAATTCCTGCGTGGCACTAATTTTGAACACACACTCATTGCGGTGCCGTAGGTGGTAAGAAATGTGGATCGCTTCCTGGTACTACACATTTAAAGTGGGGATTTTCTTGTTATTGAATGTTGTATGGGCATTTGTTGTTGTTACGTTAGTTTTTAGTCCAGTACATGTATTACAGACAACGACGGTGAAACTCAACCCCCATAAAAACTCGACCCCCCTTCAGTGTGATTTTGAACTCAAGTAAAAAGAAAGGTACTGACTAGTGGTAAACAACACATCCCCGGGATAAAGGGGGTGAAAGTAACTCGCTCGGCAGGCCGAAACAACGCCTGTGCTTTAAAGATCCGTGTGCTGCGCACACGGGCTTAAACCAGGACCAAGCAGGGTCACACCTAGCTCGGCTTAGGGTTGTGTCACCGCTCTCTGGGTTTTCAGGGGTGAGGCTCGGGTGTAGTTTTCCTGTCGGCATCTCCGACTTTCATGATTTGAAGAAAGATGACATCCGTCCTCCAGACGACTTCAAAGTTTATTCGATGTAGAAAAAGACTCATAATCATACATAACCTCCACAAATATAAAGTTTCAGTAGACTCGTTTTGTACCACTAGCACGAGCCAAAAAGAAAAGACATATTATGTTTTGACCAATTGCAGCTAAGACCGCAGTAGGGGTCGAGTTTTTGTCTTCTGACCTTTCTACAACTGTATTGAAAATGAATGTCGATGGGGTCGAGCTTCACCGTCGTTGTCTGTAATACTAATACTAACTCCGCTATCAACAACCAGCATGTGTGGTGATACTGGCCCCTATTGAGGTGTAGACTCTATAGAGTTCCCACGGCCCACTAAGAAAGCTTAACGTACTTGGCGTACATACTGGCAATATCCTCCGCGCGATAGCCGGAAGTTTTCAGCTGTTTGGCAGTTGCTTTGCTGATGATGCTGTTGTTGTTCAGGAATTTCCGCAGCTTTTTAGCGGTGGTCCCACTAGAGAAAACGGTGATGCCCCTCTCTTCATCAACTCCGTCATCCACTTCGTCCTCCGTTTCGTCTTCCGGTGCGGCTCGAAGAGACCTTTTACCGCCGAACTCGTTCAAGGCACCAGTCGGCGAGCGAGCAGCGGGGACGGTGTCAGTCGCAGCCCTTGAGTGTGACGAATCTGTATCTGCTCTACTATTCGTCAGTTGAACATTACGTCAATTGTCAATTGGTGCAAATCACTGTACACGTCAATTGACAATTTGGTCAATCATCTTTCATCGAGTTTATCTCGTCACTAGTTTAGTTGAACTAGCTACAGGTACAAGAGAGTAGCTCTAGCTAGCGAATCTTAAACTCAATCTCACTTCTCAATTTGTCATCGAGCTCAAGCTTCCTCTGAAAGTGTTACATAGTAGCACCTGTCGACTGTCCAGCCGTCGTGCTGTCCAAGGCCTTCGCGTCATTTCCTGCTTCGTCATGGACCAATCAAGCCCGCCAACACCGCAAACGTTTGGCGAGATGCTCGCCTTCGTTGCGCAGCAACAAAACCAGTTTCAACTTCGCTTAAGTGAGCAAATAGCTGCCCAGAGCGCTCGTTTTGAAACGCTCGTGTCCAAGCCCCGGCAGCCCGAAAGCCGAGCCGCCCAAGTATCACGGCACTTTGAACGAAGACCTAGAACTTTGGTTCTTCACTATCGAACAATACTACGGTGACTACCATCCTCTGATGGGAGAGGAATCACCTGGTTTTGTCAACATGATTTCATGCCATCTGGCGCCCACGCCTATGAATTGGTATCGTCGATTCGTCGCGGATTGTGAGCTATCGGGAGTCGTTCGTACGTGGTCCACATTTAAGGACGCTCTGCGCACGCGCTTCCTACCCCTGACAATGAGTACGCATTGCGCGAGAAGCTGTGCAAGCTGACTCAAACGGACTCGCTGAATGACTACATCGGCGCATTCCAGAACATCATGGTTCAATGCCAATTGCCCATCACTCCTCTCGAACTCCGATTTTATTTCCAGCAAGGATTGCGCATGGAGACCGGAAAGCATCTGCGTGAACATCATCCAACTACACTGGACGAGACAATCCAGCTGGCTCTCCGTTTTGACCATGGCCTCGCCACTACTCCGCAAAATGCATCAGCGTGGGAGAATTCGGCGACTTGCCACCGTTGCAAGGCTGTTGGGCATATCGCCCCAAACTGCCCGACCTTGAAGGGGTAAACCCTTCTCTCGAAAGAGGTCATGTGACGAATCTGTATCTGCTCTACTATTCGTCAGTTGAACATTACGTCAATTGTCAATTGGTGCAAATCACTGTACACGTCAATTGACAATTTGGTCAATCATCTTTCATCGAGTTTATCTCGTCACTAGTTTAGTTGAACTAGCTACAGGTACAAGAGAGTAGCTCTAGCTAGCGAATCTTAAACTCAATCTCACTTCTCAATTTGTCATCGAGCTCAAGCTTCCTCTGAAAGTGTTACATAGTAGCACCTGTCGACTGTCCAGCCGTCGTGCTGTCCAAGGCCTTCGCGTCATTTCCTGCTTCGTCATGGACCAATCAAGCCCGCCAACACCGCAAACGTTTGGCGAGATGCTCGCCTTCGTTGCGCAGCAACAAAACCAGTTTCAACTTCGCTTAAGTGAGCAAATAGCTGCCCAGAGCGCTCGTTTTGAAACGCTCGTGTCCAAGCCCCCGGCAGCCCGAAAAGCCGAGCCGCCCAAGTATCACGGCACTTTGAACGAAGACCTAGAACTTTGGTTCTTCACTATCGAACAATACTACGGTGACTACCATCCTCTGATGGGAGAGGAATCCCCTGGTTTTGTCAACATGATTTCATGCCATCTGGCGCCCACGCTTATGAATTGGTATCGTCGATTCGTCGCGGATTGTGAGCTATCGGGAGTCGTTCGTACGTGGTCCACATTTAAGGACGCTCTGCGCACGCGCTACCCCCTGACAATGAGTACGCATTGCGCGAGAAGCTGTGCAAGCTGACTCAAACGGACTCGCTGAATGACTACATCGGCGCATTCCAGAACATCATGGTTCAATGCCAATTGCCCATCACTCCTCTCGAACTCCGATTTTATTTCCAGCAAGGATTGCGCATGGAGACCGGAAAGCATCTGCGTGAACATCATCCAACTACACTGGACGAGACAATCCAGCTGGCTCTCCGTTTTGACCATGGCCTCGCCACTACTCCGCAAAATGCATCAGCGTGGGAGAATTCGGCGACTTGCCACCGTTGCAAGGCTGTTGGGCATATCGCCCCAAACTGCCCGACCTTGAAGGGTAAACCCTTCTCTCGAAAGAGGTCATGTGACGAATCTGTATCTGCTCTACTATTCGTCAGTTGAACATTACGTCAATTGTCAATTGGTGCAAATCACTGTACACGTCAATTGACAATTTGGTCAATCATCTTTCATCGAGTTTATCTCGTCACTAGTTTAGTTGAACTAGCTACAGGTACAAGAGAGTAGCTCTAGCTAGCGAATCTTAAACTCAATCTCACTTCTCAATTTGTCATCGAGCTCAAGCTTCCTCTGAAAGTGTTACATAGTAGCACCTGTCGACTGTCCAGCCGTCGTGCTGTCCAAGGCCTTCGCGTCATTTCCTGCTTCGTCATGGACCAATCAAGCCCGCCAACACCGCAAACGTTTGGCGAGATGCTCGCCTTCGTTGCGCAGCAACAAAACCAGTTTCAACTTCGCTTAAGTGAGCAAATAGCTGCCCAGAGCGCTCGTTTTGAAACGCTCGTGTCCAAGCCCCGGCAGCCCGAAAAGCCGAGCCGCCCAAGTATCACGGCACTTTGAACGAAGACCTAGAACTTTGGTTCTTCACTATCGAACAATACTACGGTGACTACCATCCTCTGATGGGAGAGGAATCACCTGGTTTTGTCAACATGATTTCATGCCATCTGGCGCCCACGCCTATGAATTGGTATCGTCGATTCGTCGCGGATTGTGAGCTATCGGGAGTCGTTCGTACGTGGTCCACATTTAAGGACGCTCTGCGCACGCGCTTCCTACCCCTGACAATGAGTACGCATTGCGCGAGAAGCTGTGCAAGCTGACTCAAACGGACTCGCTGAATGACTACATCGGCGCATTCCAGAACATCATGGTTCAATGCCAATTGCCCATCACTCCTCTCGAACTCCGATTTTATTTCCAGCAAGGATTGCGCATGGAGACCGGAAAGCATCTGCGTGAACATCATCCAACTACACTGGACGAGACAATCCAGCTGGCTCTCCGTTTTGACCATGGCCTCGCCACTACTCCGCAAAATGCATCAGCGTGGGAGAATTCGGCGACTTGCCACCGTTGCAAGGCTGTTGGGCATATCGCCCCAAACTGCCCGACCTTGAAGGGGTAAACCCTTCTCTCGAAAGAGGTCATGTGACGAATCTGTATCTGCTCTACTATTCGTCAGTTGAACATTACGTCAATTGTCAATTGGTGCAAATCACTGTACACGTCAATTGACAATTTGGCCAATCATCTTTCATCGAGTTTATCTCGTCACTAGTTTAGTTGAACTAGCTACAGGTACAAGAGAGTAGCTCTAGCTAGCGAATCTTAAACTCAATCTCACTTCTCAATTTGTCATCGAGCTCAAGCTTCCTCTGAAAGTGTCACATTGAGAGCTTGGTCTGGGTGGAGGCAGCAGTGGCTGAGACGACGTCGGAGCTTGCAAGAAGTGTTGTGGCTGCGGTCACGATAAGGATGTAGTGCAGACGCATGCTTGGACAGTGGTTGATGTCGTAAAGGTACTCTTGAAGTTTTGCTTGGAAGGCAAAATGCGAACTGAGTGTGGATCGAGAAGGGGTCCTTCCTCACTTCGCGGACGTCTCGCACTTTGGCAATCACATTTTGTTCATGCGCACAAAAGAGAGCTGGCTACTACAAGAATCAACGGATTTGCTCCAAGCTACCATGGTACCAGGAGCCTCTTCGCGCGATTGCCAATCAGCTTATATAAACTAGGTACGTTGATTAGTCTGGGAGATAGAATATTAGGCGTGGCGTTGGCATTGATAGAATTTATTTTCGACCCCGCTATTTATTGGTATTCACGAAAGCCCGCGAACTCGAAGCTCTCGACGCAATGCATGGTGTCGAGTCCACAGTGCATAGGCTCACATTTTCCCTGCGCCGATATTAAATTATCGCACACTATCGTACTCAACCTGCGCACACTACACAGAACATGGCTCCATCTCACATGTACTCACTCATTAACACTCAACCAACTCGACGGCTCACACAACGTTACACTCAACCGGTGCACACACTCAACACAACTTGTCTTCACCTTCCATGGACTCGCTCGTTCACACCCAACAAACCCATCGAGCTCACACACTACACTCAAACTCAACGGGCTCACACACTACACTCTACACACTGAATATGAATATACCTTCAGTCCAACAAGCTCGCTCGTTCACACTTAACACTTTGAAACCTGTCGAGTCGACAGGTTCAATGTGTTGAGCGACAGTGTCGGCTCATAAGCTCACAGTGAGCTCAGGGATCCTGAATATGGCATTGTTATTTATGTGGAGCCTGCACGCAGCATAAATGATGGCATCGCCTCCAAGTCAACAGAACATACATAATGACATCATTGCAGGACAGAAAATAAGTAATGTCATAAAGGAGAACATAAAAGCAATGCAGAATCTCACGTGCATTTATCTGGTAGCCTCGTCGACGGAGTGAGCCGTCCAGTACTCGCTGTTCTGCCGCAAAAAGAGAACCATTCCAAGTGTGATCGGCTGCAGCCGATGGCGCTCCTGTCCGTAGGTCGTCCTTGCAACACTGAAGAACCGCTCTACGATGTTGGAAGTCGGCGGAATGATGTTGAGTAGGTCATAGCGCCGCTCAACCGCAGCTAAGCGGCGGCGATTTTGCAGCTGCGCGACAAAAGATCCTTCCTCGTCGCTGCCACTTGCTCCCTCTTCAACGTTGGTGTCTGTGCACCGAAACGGAGCAGCACCGCCTTCTCAGCCCGCGTCATGCGACTTGTTTTCCTATCCAGCACGCGCACACATCCCGACTCGAAGTCGGGGACTGTGGACAATATCCGCCCGAGGTCCTGTACATAATAAAAAAGCAAACTGTTAATTTAAAGCAAGTCAATTCATACGAAGTGATGCTCACCTAGATAGCGGGCGTAGTCGTTCTTAATGGCAACCAGTCCATCAAACCACACACGAACGTCGAGCAAAGTGATGTCTTCCCCCTGGAGAACCTTGGATACAGACTCAATCTTCTTGAGGTCCTTTAGGAGTGCAAGTAGCAGCTTGTTGGCTGCCGGTGGTGGGAGTACGTCCACGATATCATCATCCATGGGGTCCAAGTGCTCTAAGAGCTTCACATAACGGTGCACCATCGCGAAAGTGGAGCTCCACCGCGTGTCCTGTCGAATGACGGGTCGGAGATCGGTCTGGAGCCTATACCAAATCACCATCAGAACGATAAAAATTAATATCACAATACATACTGCAATATTAGACATGCAAAAATCAAAAACATACCTGAGTTTCGCCGACTGCTTCAGCGTACGGAGTCGAACCATGAGGGCCTGCACTGCCGCCAAGTCGTCTTCATAATCCTCCATATCGACGTGAAGTGCTCTGTTGAGCCGATGGCTGGCGCAGCCGACGAGTGGGACACCAACAAGTGTAGCCAGAAGGCGATTTACGGAGCAATTATCCCCAACCAAAAATAAACATCGAGTCAGTTGCTTACCAAAATCACGGGGAGTATGTTTGCAAGGAACTCGAAGTGACCACGCGCTGAGAGGTCATCATCTTGCTCGTTCAGTAGGGGTCATGCAAAGGAGCGGAGTCTTGATGACACCGTCGACCTCGTAGCGTGCAAATACAGCAACGAAATGCTCCGATGCGTGGCTCCAGCCGTCGAAAATGAGACCGAAGCGGTCGGGCATCTCAATGGCGATGGTGCGTTCCACAACCCTAGTGAGACCGTTCATCGCGCGAAGGAGTGTCTCGACACAAAATATTAGTCGGACTAAAACGCACAGAGAATTTGAAAAGCACTACCACTAACTTACCGCCTGGCAGCTGGGTTTTCGCAGAAGTGCAGAGGAAGATTGTTCTTGATGATCCAGTCAAGCCAGCCGTAGACATTGAGAGCTGAGCTACGCACATAGCTCAACATGGAGCCGGTTTCTGTGGTCGGGGCTGCTAGCGTGACTGTCTCGTAGTCTGCGTGCTCGCGTCGCACATGTTGCATTAAGTTCGAATACCCATTGCGACGGGTTTGCTTCCGCACCGTGCCGCAACGGCAGCGGAAATACTCCAATATGAGTTCATCATTGTTGTCGCGGCACGGGCGGAAGTAGAAGAGCGAGACCTGGGCGGGCGTGAAGGCCGAGTTGCGTGGGCAGGTGACAAGGACCATGGTTGAGGGGTGTCGGTGTGGGGTGAGGTGCTAGAGTTCTCTTTAGTGGCAAGATTAGAGAATGACGGACTTTCCGAGAAAGACCAAGACGAAAGCCTGTAGATCTGTTGGCCACTGAATCCGTTGGCTGCGTGAGCACAATAATTTAAAGAGGGGTTTTAGTATCAGTTTGGAAGTTGATTCCGATTTCAAATAAATTATCAGTTTTATACAGAGCCGTCTTTAAATAAATTATTTGATGGTTTCATAAACAATTATTTTAAATACCATGCCATGCTCGGGATCCCTGAGCTCACTTGACTCTAAATTCACTCTTTGTTGACCACGCAAAATATGTGTTGACCACGCACTCATGTTGCACGAACGTTGACCCAGTTGACGTCAAATAATCCTCGTTGGGCTTCCAATACATGTAGCTAGCTTCGGTATCTCCCAGTACTAGAAGAAACACTACATGTCCCAAAATATGTATGGCAATCATATCTTGTTCACGCTATAATAGATGTAGTGTTGGTCATCACCAGATCTGCTGCATATACTTACGCTGCGACTCAGAACTTAAGGAGCTGAATGAAAAAGTAAATCAAATTCAAAGCGGTATTATGCAATTTTTCCCGCGTCCTCAAGATCCCACCCTGCTTCAGTGGGCGACAACTCAGAAATTGTTTCACAGTCGATGTCTCGGTCAACGAAGTCTTTATCGTGTCTTAAAAGAAGACGGTAAAGACATCAAATTAAAAGGGCAGAAGCGTCGTTCCCCTTGCAACTATGTTCAGTGGCACAGGTAGCTCGATTCTACAAAGAATGAAAAACATCAGTGTAAGGACCAACTTGTTCTTATCGCTAGCCGATTCGAGAAACACGTAGATCACACCGCTTAGTTATTCCCACACTCAAATTCTCCAACTCGCAGCGGAAAATTCACTGGCAATGCTGAAGTGGTGCAATCTCACCATTTTCGTTTTTCTTCTTCTTAGGAGCAGCTTACTTCCACTGTTTCTTCTTCACTGGCAAGATGGCTGGCCTGAGAAATCATTTGTAAGGGCTGGTACGTGCGAGCAGCAGCAACACTCCGGTAACAACACTTGAGCGCATGTCACCGACTTAGTTTAGTCACGGCGATATCCCCTCGGCCTTGGCCAATGCGGGCGGCAGCCAGTTCTGCACTCTTCACATCACCAATCGCCTCGCTAGGCCAAAATTCACTCTCACGAAGTAAACAAGTGTACTGGGAAGTAGTGGATGGAAATAATCGATTCCACCGTACGTAAGGACCCGACATACAGACACGAGGGTGACACTGTGTGTGGTTTGTTCACTGTAGCACTTAAGGCCTTGTACGTAGCCAGGCATCACCGTTGCTCTAGCAGCCGCTGATAGCTGTACTGTCACTGCCACTGTTACGGCTGGGAATTTTGACGACCCCATCAAAAGCCGCGATATATCCTATCGCTGCCTCCAGCATCGTCGCGTAATACCCAGTCTCGCCAATCATTAATGCTGTGATCATTGTCTCGCTGATTAAATGTCGAGCCACGATCACGCTGCGCAAACGACAACGCGCTAGGACAAAGATAAAAATGGGAAGGAAGTCGTCGGCCGCCATTGGGGTCGGCTGCTTCTGCTTGCCCGAGCCTGAGTTTCTTTTACTTTCGACACCATGTTCCCTTGCATGGGTCTCATAAATACACCGCGCCACCTCCACCAAAACAGCAGCCTTCTCAGACGGCAGCGAGTAGTTGTCCATCGAGTTAAACAAAGCGATTGCCGATTTCCACTCAGACGGCGACTGATGTGATGGCTGAATCTCCAGAAAGCTCTGTGGTTGGGCAGCTACCATCGCACGAAGTCGCTCAAAACGCTCCTCTTCTTCCAGTCTTTGGCGCCCAGGTCCGATTCCAGCTCCTAGTAGCTGGTAGATAATTTCTTGCAGTGGGATGAACGTTCGCCGCTCCAGTTTGTATAACGCGGCACGACGAGCCAAGGCCCATTCGTCATCCGTAGGTGCACGTTTTCCGTTGAGTGCAGCGTCTCCGAGTTCTCTTGGTGTGCTTGGGTTTGCAACCTTGGACAAATGTTCCATGATGAGCTCCAGCGAACGCTCCAAAAGAAGCGATAATTCTTCAGGGCGAGCAAGCTGCGGGCGTCCTGCAGAGTCGTAACATTCTGAAGCTCCTGAGGAATTGCGCCTAAAGATCCTTCTCGTATCTCTTGATCACTGTCCGACTCGTTTCCTCCGGTTCCGCCCGGTGTCCACGGTTCTGAGAGGCGTGTCCAAGCTGACGTACCCTTTGCTGACGAAGTTACTGGATGCTCATATTTCTGGCGAAACACGACTATGAATCCAGCAATGTGTTGCCGCATGGTGAAGCTTGTGAGAAATTGATCGCACGACCGTAGAAGAGAGCGCAACGTAGGTGATGCGGAGCTCACAGCACTTAGTATGCCTCCAGGCTTGGCATGCAGCGAGGCCCAGAGCCGAAGCACATCACTACCGTTGCTGTCACTGCCACCTTGGTGGGCACTCCTTCTCTGTCTGCGCGACGTAGAAGACTCGCTGCGGTCATCGTATTCCTCTTCATCACTAAGATCATCGCCGACTGCACCCCGTGCGCATGGCTAATCCCACCCATATTGTCCTGGAATGTGCCCCCATCAAGTGCCATTGCCTCTGCACTTAGTAGTCTTCGTTGCGCCACGCTCTCGCGTAAATCAAAGTATGAACCCGGTCCTCTCGTCATTCCCTGTGGGTGGTACGAGTCCCGACACAGTAGCGCATCTTCGATGCAGTACATCCAGTTTTCACGGTCGCGAAGCTGTGCAGCCTGCAACAATAACGTGTACTCCGGGCCTACTTGGATAGCGAAGCTCGCGTCACGCCCACCCGCCACATGCACGTCCACATAGTGCACACGAGTCTGCGGGTGAAAGAGCAGCACTTCTCCTTTGAGTTTCGCGCAGGACGGGTCTGTGTAGTAGCGTAGCACCGATTTTTCTAACACAAAGTAGCGCGCCTTCCAATTCTTACGCACGTGGCCTCTCTTGCGAAGCCAGCCGCTCATGGAGTCCAAGAACGCATCGTCGAAGGCGCTGGACGACGTTCCACTTGATAGACTGCTTCGCCCCGAGCGCAAACGTCGATAGCGCACCCACTTCCGCCTCCGAACGCGCAGCCTTTTACCTGAAGCGCTAGCAGGCGACGAAGATGGCATTTCTCCAGCCTGTGACGACGACTGCCTCAAGGAGTCAATAGATCTACCCCGAGAACGGACCGACGGCCGCGGCGTGAAGTGCGTAAAGCTGGACGCGTACTGCCATCCGTCCACTGCTTCACTGGGGCTGTCACCCGGCACTTCAAGGTGCCACGGACTGGCCCACTCCCACCTTGGACCCACCAATGAACTCCCTGACACGGACGTAGCTGCCATCTGAGTAGTAGGATGTTTAGCTGCTGTGGTTCCACTGGTTGCCGACCTACTGCGCTGCATGGAAGTTCCTGAACCTGTTTTCTCTGCTTCTGGCAGTAAAATGGTCGGGAACGTTGCGGACGGAACCACTCGAGCAGGATCTCGTCATCCTGATGGCGTCTGCGTCTCTGTATAGCGTGGCGCACCACGCGCATGTATTTGTCCGGGTCTAGAGGCAGTAAATGGCCTTTGGAGCCCCAGCCCAGCACCATCTGATACCTCTGATGCTCGTACACTTCTTCAGCCACGACCACGGGCTTCTTGCTGTCTGTAGCTTGAGTTTTCCTCTTATTACGACTTCTAGTAGCCTCCAGTCGAGTAGGAGCGAAGAAACTGCTGTCATAGAGCGACGTAGGCGGAGGTTCTAAGAGGTTTTTGCTGCTGTTATTGGCCTCCAGGAAGCTGAAAAGGAAGCTGTTGGCGTCCAAACTTCGCGAGGACGAGGACAGAGACGCGCTGCCGACACCTGAGCGAGAGGACGGCGGTACAGAGGCCACTGCCAGCCAGTAGCACGCGTCGCGCGCGCTCACGGGCGGCAGCGAGTCCGTGTGCGCAAGGGAAGCCATCTTTCAAACTGATCGAGTTTGAGGGGGTAAGCTGTTTTTATCCAATAAGAAGAGACATTTGTGATCGGTTTGGACAGGGACGTATGTTGAAGTGAACTGCAACTATACTAGTATGTCGACATTAAAATAGTTTTTGTTGGTTATTTGCAGTGGAGAAGTTGTGGGAAGGATGACACGACCGGCTTGGAATGCGTGCAATCGCGTGCTGGATGATCGATGGCGTGAATCGCAGTGGCAGGCGCATCGAGACCGTGTGCAGTTCATCCAGTCTGCCAATGCAGTGTCTACACAAGCTCTTTCGTCTGCTCTTGCAGCCTCTGCTCACCCTCATCGTATTCACAAGAGTCGAACGAGTCCTGTCAAACTTGTGGGGCGATCCAAGTCCCCGGCGGCGAAAGCGCGACAGAAACAGATCGACCGCGACAACCTCTTACTCATAAAAATCTCATCGCGCTGGACAACCCCAAGGCCCCAACTCCGCGCAATGGGGCCAAGAAGAAGCCGCAGAAACACTCAAAAGCTGTTGTGTGTGATACAGCACGACACTATGATAGGAACACGATTGTGGTGCCTGAACCAGCCCATTCCGGTCATGAATGCTTGCAACCCCTACCAGAGGTCCCGCACTCGGCAGCTAGCCACGTTCTCTACGCCCGTAGTTCCGCAACCATGAAGAACAACTTTGTCGAGTACAATGCACCGACGATGTTGCATGCGTCCAATACGACATCAGCTGCCGGACGCGTCCGATCCCGAGCGCAGTCGAAAATTCTGAACGAGAACAAGAAGATACTGCAGCGCATTCTCACTGCACGGACGACAGTTGATAGGTCTGCTATGCGGCAGCATGAAGAGAAGCACAACAGACTGCTCACTATCATGTCGCGACACCAGTCAACCTCCAGGCTGCCGCAACAACAGTCTCAGTCCCAATTGTTACGGACTTCACGCAGTCAAAGCAGTATAGCGGCTGGAAGCACCGAGTTCTTTCACTCAGATGCAAACACTGACTCGGTTATCTGCGTTAACCCGACCAGCCACCTTGTTCACCAACCAAAACGCCGTCCTCGTTCTGCCTCACAAACTTCTGCCAGAACTCGAACGACATCACCGTGTCCAACACCGATTCAGACGGCACGGAGAAGGGAAAGCAGCGAATCATTAGTTTCGCGGATACGGAAGATGACTGTCGAGTAGTAGGTTGCAAACCCCACCCAACGAACCACTCGTTTTTGCGTCGGTTGCATGTGAAGCACCATGCCATCGAAAGTCAAGCAAAAATTATCAACGTAGTATTTTTCTTCTTTATTGCCGTCTTGCACTCCCATTTCATCGCCAGAAAGCGCGTTTACTTTCGCCCAAGCCTTACAGCTCTACGCCTCCTTCCCAATCACTAGGATACATGCGCTGGAACGTGAGCTTGATTGGAGTCTGCCCCGTCAGCCTCGCAAAGAACTTGGTCAGCACCGTGCCGGATCCCTCCAGCCCAAGGTCCGAGACGTAGTTGTCGCCTACGCGAATCAGCACGTCTCCCAGGCGTACATCGCGAAAACTCCTGCACGTACTGCGCTCCGTGTTGAGCAGCATGCGCAAAAACAACTGCGGCTCTTGGTTCCGGTCGTCGAACTCGTATTCGTCCTCCGCGTAGACTCGTTGCACTGAAAAAGCGAACTCGCCTGTCTTCCACGTTACCTGGTAGAAAGTGGATGGATCCATAACGAAAGTCGAGGACCCACTCGACAAACCGGAGAGTACGCCAATTGATGGCGGCAACTGATTCTTCAAATCCATGGGCGCTCTAGTGCGAGAGCGAGGAATGTAGCTCGACGGTGAAGGGGGCGGCACTCTTCTACTACGGGCGCGGCCTGTCGTTGCAGGAGCCGGTGGTCGTCCCAGCGCGAGATGGAGGGAATGCGGACGAAGCTGGTGTGTATGACATGGGCACCATGCTACTCCTTGGATCCTCCTTGACATTCACGGACAAGATTGGCAAGCCGACGTCAGAAAATGTGCTACTGCTGGCACGACCCAATGCCATAAACGCAAGGTCTCTCGCTGTAACTCCTCTTGACACAGGCTGGGGTATTTCGACTTCCTCTTCTTTCACAGTGGGTAGCTCGGAGGCTGGAGGGGATGGAACACTGTTTTCCCCTTCAGGTTCAAGGGCCTGGTTCCCGATGTAGGACTTGTCGGTCGGTGATGAATCCCAGTCACTATCCTTTGAATCTGTAGCCTCTTTTTGGTCTTTTGGGACCGACAGGGTGTCAAAGATCGAGTACCCCGTCGAAAATTCGACATCGGAATCGGTGATATAGCTGTCGTCCGTGATATAGCTGTCATCAGAGTCAAATCCAGACGTGTCTCCATTGTCTTCTTCGTCAGAACTGCTGAAATTGTCATGTTCCGGTACCACCGACGCTGGTGGTGATTCTACCTCAGGCGATGGCAGCACTTCCGGCTCAACAGGCTTCTGATTATCTTCTTCAGACGATTGCTCTTGATCAACGTCAGTGTCAACTGCAGCAGGTTCCAGAGGTTCGACAACTTCATCTTCGACAGAGGCAGCTGGCTCCACTGGCTTGGGAGGCTTCTCCTGACCGCCGGAAGTACGACGTCGCGGAACGAGGTCTTCAAAGGCAGACACCTGGATGTCCGATTTCGGCGGAGGGTGGCTGATGGAGCTGCGTCGTGGGCGCCCCACGGGCGACGTCGGGATGGCTTGCGCAATGTCCTCGTACGCTGACAGCTTGATGGCCGAGTTGGGTGGTTGCGGCTTCGGCTTCTCCATCGAGGCCGAGCGTCGACCGCGTGTAGCTGCGATGGGCGACGACGGTCCTTTCCCTTAGCACGCGCGTTGACGTCCTTGAGCTCCTGCTCCCGATGGCGCTGGTGACGCGCCTCGCGCTCTTTCATCTGCTGGTGAAGGCGTTTCCGCTCCGCGTCAGTGTCGCGTTCGAACTTTTCGATGGACGCGCGCAGCTCCGTCTCGTGTCCTTCGAAGCGCACACGCGAACTCGGCGGTTTGGGGGCTCCCGAGCGCATAGCTGACGGAGGTCCGTTCATCTCTCGGTGCTTCACTCTCTCCTCCTTGTACTTCTGCTCCGTCGGCGGTACTCGACTGCTATGGTACGAGCCCGTCCTAGGCGGTTTGGCGCTTGAGTAGACCAAATAAGGCGTGGACATGGGAGGAGGTCCGCCATTGAGCGGGTCCGAGTCTTCTCCCTTGGCGTATTTGGACCTGCTCTTGTACTGCTGAGAGGCGTATCTCGAATCGTACTTGGACGTCGGCGGGCGGCGACTGGAAGGCGGAGGCATCCGCATAGTGGACGGAGGAGGCGGCGGCATTCCTCCGTACCTAGAAGACGGAGGCGGCTTGGTCCTGGTCGAAGGCGGAGCTCTGGAGCTGTAGTGCTTGGACATGTCTTCCATCAGGACGCTCGTGACCGGGGCTTGTGCATGGCGCTGTTGTACTCGGACGACGGGATGTACCTGCTGCTACTGCTGCTGGTGCTGGTGGTGCTGCCCGTGTGCGCCAGTCGCCGCTGGGCGCGCTCGAGCTTGGAGCGGATCTGGTCCATCATGGCACGCTCAGCCGTGAGCGGCACGTCTCCTGGGGCGGCGCGCGCCGCGGGTACGCGCTCCTGCTGCTGGGCGGCGGGTACATCGGTTCCTGGTTGCCTGGGAAATACGCGAGTGGTTTTCTCTGCCGGCAGCAGCCATGAGGTTTCGCCCTCTGCCATGGGTCGGGGTCGGGCTTGGCGGTTTTGAAGAACGGGAGTTGACAATGTAGCCATGACGCAAATTTCAAGCTGGTTAGCAGTAACGATGCAATTGGTCCTGGATTGTGAACACGAACAGGTTTCGACGTCCTGGGACAACAGCGAAAGCAAAGTTTGACGAAGGTGTCAATCAGTGCGTGGAATCCCGATGGCTGAACACCCGGTGTCACAAGCTGTCGCATCGGACGGACACTTGCTGCCACGAACTACAAGTACTCCATGTGGTAACCTGTTGAGGGCAACGAATTGACTCAGCAACAAGAACAGCGTTTTAGAAACTCACCGTTGCATGAGCGCAACTCGATACTTCTTCTTGATGACTTCAAAACTGCAGACCTACTCGTCCTCCTCAGCCGCCGGCTCCTCCTCCCCTTCGGCCGCCGATTCCTCCTCCTCTTCAGCGGCCGACTCTTCTTCCTCGTCCGATCCGCTCTCGCTGTCTTCCTCCTCGTATTCATCTTCCAACTCGCTGTCATCCGCGTCGTCGTCCTGCAGCGCCTGCTTGATCTTCGCCTCGAACTCGCCCTCCTTCTCGTGCATGCGGCTCACAGCCGCAGTCTTGCTCCGACGAGAGGAGAGCTCGCGACGTGCTGGTACGGCGGCCGGTTCTTCGTTTTCCTCGTCGTCGCTCTCACTGTCGCTCGATTCAGAGGAGCCTGACGATACGTAGCGCGCTGTCCGTCGTCGCTCGGCCCTCTTCTGCTTCTCCTGCTGCTTCAGCTCCTCCTCGTGTTTCTCACTTGCCAGCAGCAGCACCTTTGCAAAACCTCCTCACGCTCCTTCACGAGACTGAGGGCCCACGTCTGATCTTGCCCCAGGGCGGACGTCTGCTGGGAATCATCGCTATCGTTTTGGTCCGTACTTTGCTCCGAGAAACTCGTCGAAGTGCGCTTGAAAACAGCTTCAGCACTGCGAAGCAGACCTCGCTGCATGTTGAAGCACGTAGAAGTAATTTCTTTCAGCAAGTACTTGAACAGTGCAGCAGATCGTTGCTCGTCAAACGTGACTTCCACCCACGCAATCATCTTCAGAAGGGCCTTTTGTCGGGCGATGATGACATCCTGGTGAATAGACGGCATCGCCGTCACCTTTTCCAGCGCCAACATTTCCAGACAAATCGTGATGCCAATCCGGTTGTGGTGTGCGCAGCGACGTCTCTCACGCTTCTTCGTACGCTTTTTGCCGATGCCCTCACGGCCTCCGCTGCCGCCTCTTCCTCTTGCTCGTTGTGGCTCAGCAGATGCATAACGTATTTAGCACACGCGCCAAGGTCCAGCATGGACTCACTTTCCATTTCTAGCTGCTCCATCGATTTCTGGATCAAGTGCGTGGCGGCTTCCTCCAACAGCATGCAGTTTGCCGCGGTCGCCATGACAAACGCCGGGAAAAGATACTCAACAGCTGCAGAGAACGCGACTGAAAGCCATGTTCACTAAGTCGCTGCACCTGCTGAAGCTTCGGGCTGAAGTAAGTCTCCAGCAAAATGGCAAGTACAGTGATGTTGTCGATCCGATTCATCATAAAAAGTCGGCAGAAGCCTTCCACAATTGTACTTTGCAGGTCCAAGTCATCGTCGGTGATCAGTTGTCCCAGACCAATGAAGATAGTGTCCAGGTCAAGCTTCTCGGGGCGGCCACCACTGGCTCAACCACATCGTTCTTCTCCATATCTTCGTCTTCATCTTTGCTTTCATTTGTGTCTTCGTTCTTGTCTCCATCCTTGCTTTCATCCGGAGCTTCACTCTCATTAGCAACACGGTCACCTTCTCCAGCAGCAACAGCAGGAGCAGCAGCCGCAGCAGAAGAAGTGTCATCTTCAGCTTGTTTCGCTCCGAAAATGTGCGGCTGTAGGTTGCTAAAGCTAAACGCCATGTCGAGTATGGCCTGCACGCACGTGTGCTTCACTTCAGTTTCTTCTTCCGGGTTATTCAACGCACGCCAAAACACGATCAAATAGCGTTCGGCGAGACGCTTGTCGAGAAGGCAAAACAATCCGAGATTCTCCAAGCCGGCTTCACGCAAGGCTGGTACATCGCTGTCGATAGCAGGCAGAATGTACCGACCCATTCCTTCCACAATAGGATCGCTCAGATTGTGTGACGTAAGTTTCAGCAATTGGGCCACGATCTCCAGGCACCGGAGCCAGCCGAGCACTCGTGGGTCCTGCAGAAGCGCCTCCAGTTGCAGCATTTCTGCCTGGATCGTGTTGTACTCCTCAGAGTCAAAATCCAGCGACTCGAGACGTTTCTCCAGCTCTTCGAATTCGTCTTCAGCGGCTTCACGCTCTTCGTCACTCAATTTGTTCAATCGAGGACCGAAGTTGACAGCTGGGCTCTCGTTTTCAGTCTGCTGTTGCGACAACGACGTATCAGAGTCTTCTTGCTGCGACAACGCAATATCTTGGGTGGGTGCTTCAACTGGGTCATACATGTCGGAGACGATTTCCGCCACGACCTGGGTAAACTCTTGCTCCGAGCTTCCGGAGTACACAAAGGCCATCAACTCCATAATGCCTTTGATCAGTTGACGGTCAGTTTCCAGCTCTTGCAGCAATTTCTCTGCACGTCATTGCGAACCAAAGAATCACAAGTATTAGCATGAACCTCAAAACAACGAGAGAGCAGAACTTACGCAGCGAGTCCAGCAAATTGCGGCGCCCAAACTCATCTTGGTAATCCAACAAGTGTCCAAGCTCTAGCAACTGTTGCGCAATGAAGAGGACATCATCACCCTCCGCCTTGCACGTAGTCACGAGCAGGTTGGTATAATCCGACACATTCGGAGCAAGTGCAGCTGTCTTTTCCGGGTCGTTGTCGATCTTCTGGTAGTAGTAGCACTGCTCTTTCCAGAAGAAAATGCTTTCCGCGTTGAAGGCCTCGCTGTTTTCCGACATGAGCTGCAGCGCGTTGAACTCAACGACGCCTTGCTTCTCAAGCATCGCTCGCGGTTGCTCGGAGAAATGCTTCAGCAGCAGTCGCGAGACCTTGGAGCCAATTTCAGGATATTGCTCAATATCCAACGCCTTGAGCAGCAGCACCGGCGAGGAACCGCACTCCGGGAACCACTTCTTCAGCACCATTTGCTCGCACGCCCTTCTCACCCGTCCAGCTCGGTCCTGCAGTCCTTGGTCCAGCAAGTGTGCACGATCATTGATCGGAATGTCCGTCAGCGGCATCGCATTGCCAATCGTACGGAAAGCCGCATACCGCACGTCCTCACTCGCGTCGCGGATGCGGACCAGCAGGTCCTGGTACGTCTCCTTGGTCACCGTCAAATTCAGCAGCGCCGCTTTCCTCACATCCCTACAGCAATAACCCTCATCAGCAAAGAAAACCTTCCCTCCAGCCTCTCAAAATCCCTGCAACTTACTTGGACGGGTCGGACACCAGCAGTTTCCTCAATTCTCGCGTCACCACACCCTCTTCCCCGTCTTCCTGCAGGTTTTTGAGTCCGTAGACGCTCTGGATCCGTACAGCCGTGAGCTTGTCGCCCAGTCGTTTCAGCATGGTCTCCCTCAACTGCGTCTTGAGCTCGTCCCTGCATCACCAGCCTCTAATTAGTCTCCTATCTCCCCTTATACTCCCTTCTCTCGTACTCGATAACCTGCAGTCGCCCCGTGACGATCTGCAGCATGTGACACGCGCGCAGCCGCACGACGCGGTCCTCCGCCTTCGTAGCGTCCATGAGTCTCTGCAGCAGTTCACTACGCAGCTCGTCCTTTCCCTTGGTTTTCGCTTTGCCGCCCAGGAACTCGCCCACGAAGCTGCCAATTGCAAGCAGCACGACGTCCCCCACCTTCGGAGCCACCAACACGCGCAACAGCCAGCCACGTCTCCTCCAGGAACAAAGCAAAGGCTTCCTCCACTACACCACGCTTACCGTCCCGCACCTCGTCCGCGAACAGCGCGTTGAGACGACGCACGGCCGGCACGAGCGTCCGCTGGTGCACTGCCCCGACGGGTTACGCAGGAAGCCGCTGGCCTCCACGGCCTGGAGCTGCACGTCCTGGAAGACCTGGCGTAGTGTCAACGTCCACTCCATTATGGAAATGGGTTCAAAATGGGCATGCGGAATATTATATCTTTAAAGAGCAGCTACAGTTAACCAGCCGGTGCAGGGAATTATAGGGACTTAGAAGTGCTGTACTTCAACGCTGTTCAAGTGTGTGGCGGGAATGCGCGCGTTACCTCTTTAAAGAGCAGTTACATCTACCCAGCGATTGGGTGATCAAACTGATTTGAAAACTGCTGGTGAGTTGTACTTAACGCTGTTCAACTGTTGCGTTTCTCTGCCAGTCTCGAATATCCTTCCAGTATGGGAGGCTTGGGCTTCGGGCTGCTCACGGACGTGCAGATGTTGGGCTTCTACCAGGCGCAGCACGCGCAGGACCGCAAGCCGTTCCTGGCCTACGTGCTGCAGGTGGCCACCACGCACGCACACTTCCTGGTCTACCGGCGCTACTCGCAGGTGGCGTCTCTAGCCGGCAAGCTGCATTTCCATCCGCCCGTGGGGCTGCCGCCCAAGTACGCGCTGCAGGTGTTCCCGCTCTCGGACGCGCAGCTGCAGCAGCGCTTCGACGGCCTGCAGAGCTTCCTACGGGAGGTGGGCGCCCACCTAACAGCGCAGCACGCGGCCGGACTGCACCACGACGCGAGCTCCAGTGCCGGATTGGACATGCAGATCTTCTGCGATTTCGTGGCGCATCACCGCAATCGACCACCGAAACCGGTGAAAGGAGATTTGCCTGACTGGGCCAAGCCGACTGTGGAGGCTACTGCGTGGGCGGACGGCGACAGCGTCACGGACAGTGAAGACGTGGGGTTGATGGAGAGCGACGCGGACTCGGAGCAGGAGACAGAGCCTAGTAGTGACGCGTCCACGCAGTTCAGGAACGAGGTGTTACAGGCGGAAGGGAACCTTAGTGCGTTGTGGCACTGTGTACGCGCGTACATGCAGGCGACGACAGCGTGGTGGAGCGCTACGGGAGCTGTGCTGGACGAGTACAAGAGAGTGGCGGACATGTCGCTGTTTGCAGACCCACAGAGTGAAGGAGGTGGGAATCATGCTGCGCGGCTTGTGAAGGCGCTGAATCAGGTGCTGGAGTCGGTGCAACCTGAGTTTGAGAAGAAGTGTGAGGACGCGGTGTTAGGTCCGCTGGAAGCATTGAGTCATGAGGTTCTGCCAGAGATTAAGCACACGTACTGGACGCGACATAATGGGATGGGGTATGAAGGGGCGGGGGATGCGAACATCCGCCGCTTGCAGCAGGAACGCGAGAGTTTGAATGCCAAGCTGCGTGCTGATGTGCAGAGCAGCATGACGGCGTTGGTGGCGCTACAGAATGAGATGCTTGCTGCCGTGCATGACCAGCTGCATGGCTTTGAGCGCGTGCAGCGTATGCCCCGCCAACGCAGCCAGTCGCAGCCTGTGCTGAACCGAAGGAATAGTCGCCGAAGCCGTCAGAGTCCGCACGTGGTTGGTATTTCACTTGCAGGTACTACGCAGTCGAGCTCTTGTCGGGTAGATGAAGGTACTGCGTTGACGAGTAATGGGCTGCATGGTGCGGATGACAGCCAGGAGCTCCAGGCATCTGCAGGAACAGGTGCAGGTGGCGACACCGATGGTATGGATACGAACAAAAGCACCGAAAGTGTAGAGGGCGAGGATGGAAATGAAAGTGACGATGAAGAAGGAACGGCAGCAGATGAAACCGAGGTGGACAAACCGATACAGCTTGAAATGGACGAAGATTCAGCAGAGCATCATGATGAGGAACCAGGTTCGCAAATGTATGTGTGGGGGCGCCCGCCTAGTCTCGAGGGGGACTCCGCTAGTTCTTCGCCCGAAGCAGGTATCCCTCCTTAATGGTCAACCGATTGTTCAAGTAGCGTGTGGTGGCGAGCATCTGCTTTACCTGACATCAACAGGAGATGTCTACAGCTACGGTGACAATGAAGACAAAAAGGCTGCAGCTATCACGATTGCAATCAACAACACTTCGACCGACAGTGAACCAACGAGGAGCAACACGAATACATCGTCGTTCCTGGCACCGAATCTAGTCGAGGAACTCGCGTTAGAAAAAGCTCTACATCGCACAGCGATTGCTATGATAGCGTGTGGAGCTCAGCATTCGCTAGCCATTACAGATGCCGGAGAGCTTTATACATGGGGAAGTGGTGAGGATGGGCGTCTCGGTCATGGTGACATGCGTGACCGCGCTGTGCCGCGCAAGGTCATGAGTCTTCTGCGGAAAGTGTTGTCGGGGCAAGCTGCGGTGGAGCGCACACTGCTGTGCTTACTGCGAAGGGAACGGTGTTCACTTTTGGACGGGGAGAAATGGTCGTCTTGGTTTGGGTGACAACAAGTGGCGTGACACGCCGCATCAGATTGTGGGTTTTCCGCAGGGAACACGTATCTCGAATGTAGTATGTGGTTGGAATTTCACGGCAGCGCTAGACCGACAGGGTAATATTTTCACGTGGGGCAAGACAGGCGAGGGTCAATGTGGACTAGGATACGTGGACAAGGATCAAGTCGTCCCGCGTTGCGTGGAGAAACTCCGTGAGGTATCAGGAGGCTCACCAGTGGTCGAAGTTGCTTGTGGATATACGCACACGGTTGTGATGTCGGAAAGTGGCGAACTGTATTCGTGGGGATTAGGTGAGTATGGACAACTTGGAACAGGGGATGTATATCAACCGTTACCTGCACGAGTACAGCTGCCTCAAGACGCGCTTTGTGCCCCTGATCAATTGATGCGAGTGTATTGTGGTGCCTTCCACTCCATTGCAACGACAGAAAAGCGTGTAATGTTTGCCTGGGGGCTTAACTCCTACGGGGCTTGTGGTCTTGGTCACACTGCGAACAAGGATAAACCCGAACGTATCGACTGCTTCTCCTCCCAAACCGAGCTCGTAGTAGCTTGTGGTCACAAGTACACCATTGCCCTTGAGGTTCATCCGACACTATATGGGCAGTCGTCTTCCTCATCCCGGGCTATGGTGCAGGCAGGAGCAGCAGTTAATGGGCTGGAAAGGCCCAGGACGCTGAGGCAGTTTTCGGATGGCAGTGAGGCGAGTGAAGATGATCCGTATCTTGGCCGGGTCTCTCCAGGGCGGGCTACGACCCCACCTGTCGGGACTCGCCGTCATCGTCGAGGGTCCCCTCCGACCTTGGCAATGGATGTTGGCGACGTTCCTCGCGAGGCCATCCATGAGAAAGAAGAAGAGTTGCGGCGAGCGAAGAAACTTTGGCGAACACGCATTCTCCGTGACTGGGAAGAAAACAAGGATACACCATTAGCGCACTCACTATGGCGTCAAGGGATTCCGCCATCCATTCGTGCTCGCGTGTGGCCCATGGCGATCGGGAACAAACTGAAGGTAACACCGGAAATGTTCAAGATCTATCGCCGACGAGCAGCAGCATACAAGAATGATAGAGCAGCAAAAGAGAAAAATGGTGCTGTGGATGGCGGCCGCGAACATACCCTGGCATTGATTGATACGGACCTGCCGCGCACGTTCCCGTCGCTAAAGCTTTTCGACTCGAGCGGACCGTACTATGCATTTTTGCTCGAGGTACTGGAGACATATGCGTGCTACCGGCCAGACTTGGGTTATATTCAAGGCATGTCATACTTGGCGGCCATGTTGTGTCTACACATGCCACAAGACCGCTATCTGGCCTTCCAATGCTTGGCCAACCTCATGGTGAATGAGCATCTCTTCACGTTTTACTTGCTGGACGCCGATCTTGCGAGTGTGTATTACACCCTCTTTGATACGTTTTTGAACTCGCGTCTTCCCCACCTCCACGCCCATTTGCGAGAAATCGGCGTGTTTTCGTGCTCGATGTATCTGATGAACTGGCTGCAGACTCTGTTCCTCCAAGTGCTACCACTCGAGACGGCGGCGCGCGTGTTCGACAATTTTTTGCTAGACGGCACAGTATTTCTTTTCCGCACCGCCATGGCTATTCATGAGCTGTTGGCGCCGCAGTTGCTGGCTGCTGAAATGGACATCGCGCTCCCGCTGCTGCAGCGTAATGTGATTTACCAAGATGCATGGAATGCACGTGTCTCAGAGCAAGCGCTCTTCGACACTGTGGCAACCATCGCTGTTCCAAGCCACATTTACTCTGCATTGACCGTGTGGTGAACGATGTCTTCTTCTACGAAAAGCGCGGAGACCCAGACAGTGTTGGCGGCAAGAAAATGATGGCCTTCGCCAGTGGGGGCCAGAGCGTCGGCATCGGACACGTCAAACACGAGCGGCGCCGCATGTACGCCATTAGCGACGCCCTGAACGGCGTATTGGGCGGCTTTTGAGGGGTGTCTATGCTCATTAGGATGTCTATGCTATGCATGTAATACCGCTCAAGTCAGAAGCTGAGCACAGATCCCACTGGGCTGCATCAAGGACAGTCCAAATCCATGGAGTCGTGTTCCCGTTCCTGTTGAAGGTGCCTGTGGAAACCACTGTTGCGGTTTGAGCCTCGTTACGGTCAGTGACCGCTTGGGAGGATGACCAGACCAATTTTGTTACACGCCGTCCAAGGCGGCCTGCAGCCAACAGAACCTGTCCGAACACATCAAAGGCATGTATAATAGCACTTCAAGCAATGTTAAAAGGAAGTGAACGCTAAATCATGACAGCAATGACGGGTTCAAGTAGAAGCCACCGTACAGTAGGAGTGGGTGGTAAAGAGCAAGTGAAATGTGCAAGTTGAAGGCGTTGTTAAACAACTTGTTTCGATCAACTAAAATGTGCGTCAAGCTGAGTCCAGAGACAACGGAGACTGCTTTGTTCGGACCGCCACAGAGGTCGAGGTTGTAATGGCTCAGTGTCAAGTAGCAGAGGCCCACACGCTGAATCCGGCGTGACATCCCTGGCTGGTCAGCGTTGCAGCGGCTCAGAAGAAATCCAGGTCGGGCCGGGAGGAGCGATGCGAACAGAGATACCCATTCAACTAGGCTGACAAGCAACACTCGACGCATGTTAAACATGCCGTGATTGACTGGGTTCTATAGAATAGGCATGACGCATTAAAGTTCGCAGAAGCGGCACAACTGTAGACAACTGCGAACGAAAAGTAGGTCTGTTCCGTTCCTAGGACAGGCCGGTTAAACAAGGCCGATGATTGAGAAGGTCTCCCCGGTGGTCGATCTCCTTCTCCTGTTGGCAACGCGTGTGTGCAGCTCGAGCTTGTGGTGGCAAGGCCACTTCGCCGCCTGCTTCGACCATGATATCTCTTTTCGCTCCTGTCCTTGGCGTTATGCGGCTCTGACTACCACGCTACGTCTACAGCTGAATTTCTTCCAGGCTTCTGCTATGTGAAGCTTGTTACCGCTTCGATGGCAGTGGCATCGGATGGGACACGGGGTTGTCTTCCAGATAATGCAGTGACTTGTGCAGCGCCACCTCATTTACAGAAACGCTCGAGTGCTAGGACCGAGTCAGCAGCGCCCGTTCGGGGATAAATCTCCTGTCGCCACCGTATCATGTCGGGAGTGCACTGGACCGGAGTGATGCAGGCATCACGACACTCGCTCTACGGCGACCGCCGTCGGTGATGTTGCACCGATTTCGAACCCTGGCTGAGTTACGCTCATAACTGCTACTCAACTGGTGTCCGTTGGGCCGTAACGGCCGAGCTTAGTCTGGAAACGTAAATGATAAGTATCTTTTGGTGCTGCCTCGTGATTGGCCACCCAAGCGTCGTACAACTTCAACGTGCTCTTTCGTCCCGTTTCTGTATCCAAGCTCTACTCTGATTGGCCGCCGAAGGGGTCGTCGTCGTGTTGCAAGTCGGTGCTGGGGTAGGCGACTCGCCGAACCGAGTGAGCCCCGAGCGTTTGGACCAAACTTTGGTGGTGGCGTTGCCAACGTTGCCTCTCCTACGTATTCGGTGTGGAGGTATACGCATGTATGCGCTAAGACTAAGATGATCGCGCTCGTTGTCCCATACGGATTTTGGTGCGGCGTTTGCGCAAAAGCGGGTGTCGCTGGTATCGCTGCAAGGTTAGACCGACGGCACAACGGAGACTTAGCTTTTCGAAGCCGCCATTGTTCTGTAGGGCGTACATGTACTGCTCTGGTCGATGGAGGTAGCAGCAGATACGCTTCGCACATGGCGCTGCAGTCCAGTTGGGCTTCTACCAAGCCAGAAAGGATGGTTCTTCGTGCTTTCGAAGAACCCAGCGGTGAGCCCGGTGTGCTTCGAGAGCCCAGGGCCCTATAAGGCTCCGTTACCTCGGCATGATTCTTCCTGCATTACGTGCGCTGTAGTCAGCTGGGGGCCAGCATCGCTGGCGAATGGAACATTTGGTCAAGCAAATGCTAGTGATCAAGGTAGTTGCCACTTGCCCGTATGGCGGCATCGACTGCTGATCCTTATTCGCCAGCGATGACATCTTGTCAGACCTCGCAGCGTAAGTACATGCAGACCTGTCCTTTAGCCTCGTGTTCCAGGGCGACTGCATCGCCAGCAGCTCCGGGCCGAAATTCGCGAGTCCAATGTGTGACTCCCGGTTGCGCTGCGCTCAAAATCTGCGAACATTTCAGCGCGTCGGTGCTAATCAGTGCTTCGGCCGGGTAAGCTTACAACTCCGCTGAACAGCGGCACCTGGCAACTTTTGTTCACCTCGTCCCTTTTGCAGTGAGTACAATCAAACGAGACTACAGAGCACAGCCGTGGCCGTTATGGCGATAACCGCCGCATAAATCGAAGGACTTGGGCTTCGCTCAAAGGACTCGCCCTCTGGCGATCGGATCGATGGGCGCCCCGAGTTTATCACTTCCAATTCAACTGTCTCGGCCCAACGTCAAGCACAGCAACAGCGGTCGATGTCGCACACGATGCCTACCGACTGGCGATCCAGTGCGCCTGAAGAGGCCGACTACGCGTACATGCTCTTCCACTCGGACGCACAACATGCAACCGCACACTACCACCCAGCTCAGTCTCAGTACGCCGCCCCCGCGAGCCCAGCTCTATGCCACACGCTCAACGAGGAACTCAGCGACGACGACATGCTGGACGAGATCTTCCAGGAGATCATGTCCCCCGGCCCACAAGACCAGGAACTTCCAGCGACCGGCGACCTCAGCAAGGGGTTCGATATGACCAGCCCTAGCAGACTGTTCAGCCCTGTACTCAGAACCGCGGCCCTTGCAGCTTCGTCAGATTCAGCCCCCTCCACTCCTCAGCTCACCAGCACCCTACGTCGTGGCAGCATCCCGTCTGCATCGCTAGGATCCATCTCGCCCAACATGGCAGCAGCTCTACGCGTGCCAACGTTCCCCATGCACCAAACGGGAACCACCCGCAACTCATCGTTCTTCCCCTTGCTGAACGACCCCAAGGCCCGCATCAACACGGGTCTCGGTGCCTTCAGCCACACCTCAGTGTTCTTCACGTCACCGACTTCAGCGAGTCGTCGCTACCGACGCACGAACCGACCATCCCGTCTGCAGAAGAAGAAGCCGGCCTCGCGCATCTGCCGCATGCCTGGCTGCACGAAGGGCATCCGTTCTCGTGGTCTGTGCAAGGCCCACGGCGGAGGACGTCGCTGTACGACACCCGGTTGCGAAATCAGCGACCAGGGCGGAGGTCACTGCATCGCCCACGGCGGCGGCCGTCGGTGCTCGATCACTGGCTGCCAGAAGTCGGCTCAGTCCAAGGGTCTGTGCAAGCTGCACGGTGGCGCTCGGTTGTGCCGCCTGCCGGAGTGCAACAAGAACGGCCAGATCAAGGGGCTCTGCCGACTACACTACAGTCTCACGATGGCAGCAAAGAACTCTGCAGCGAAAGCCGCAACCTCAGTGCCAACCATGTCCGCGGCCGTAAAGCTCGAGACTCAAATGAGTCACAGTCCATGCGACTTCGAGCTGCGGGTCTAAGATCTCAGCATACATGCCTGGCCGTAGCCAGCATATCCGTGTAGTAGTTAGTAGAATTCCACCACATAGCAATGAACATAGCTGTAAATACCCCAGCCAAATAAACTCATAGATGCCCATGAAAACGGACTGACCTGGCTGACAACTCAACCCAGTCAGATGCATGTTGAGAAGGTCTCGGAGAACATCTACGAAAGTTCGTAACGAAGAGCAACGAAAGGAACGAAGGAGAACACATGAGAACACCTTGCGCTGTACCGCGGTCTAAGCACGTTGAAGGCGTCAGGTGGTGGTACTACCTGTCATTGACAATGACAGCGTCAGCCATGCAAAGCCCTGCTACCGAAACACTTGCTGCTGGATCGATGAAGGATGTCTGCCCACGTAGGTCTCAGCTGAGTCAAGGTGACCACTGCTATGGCTCCTGTAAATCAAGGCTTGACCGTCAACTTGTGGCTTGACCGTCAAGCCACCAACTCCTATAATACAATCTTTTATTACTGGAGAAGCGTGGTAAATGCACCGTGTATTATATATAATCGAGCGAGTGCTCATAGGAGTGGGTGCAACAGATGCAGGCTCTAACAAGAGCAACACGGAAGTTCCTGGATAAGAGCATGGCAAAGTCTAAACTGCCAAAACTTAAGGAGCTTTGGCTTGCTGGGTACGACACCAGTTTACACACAATAAATACGCCCCCACACACTGATATCGGAGCTTGGATCCCTGGCACTGCTGCAAGTCTCCATTGCGCCGTCGGTCTAACCTTGCAGCGATACCAGCGACACCCGCTTTTGCGCAAACGCCGCACCAAAATCCGTATGGGACAACGAGCGCGATCATCTTAGTCTTAGCGCATACATGCGTATACCTCCACACCGAATACGTAGGAGAGGCAACGTTGGCAACGCCACCACCAAAGTTTGGTCCAAACGCTCGGGGCTCACTCGGTTCGGCGAGTCGCCTACCCCAGCACCGACTTGCAACACGACGACGACCCTTCGGCGGCCAATCAGAGTAGAGCTTGGATACAGAAACGGGACGAAAGAGCACGTTGAAGTTGTACGACGCTTGGGTGGCCAATCACGAGGCAGCACCAAAAGATACTTATCATTTACGTTTCCAGACTAAGCTCGGCCGTTACGGCCCAACGGACACCAGTTGAGTAGCAGTTATGAGCGTAACTCAGCCAGGGTTCGAAATCGGTGCAACATCACCGACGGCGGTCGCCGTAGAGCGAGTGTCGTGATGCCTGCATCACTCCGGTCCAGTGCACTCCCGACATGATACGGTGGCGACAGGAGATTTATCCCCGAACGGGCGCTGCTGACTCGGTCCTAGCACTCGAGCGTTTCTGTAAATGAGGTGGCGCTGCACAAGTCACTGCATTATCTGGAAGACAACCCCGTGTCCCATCCGATGCCACTGCCATCGAAGCGGTAACAAGCTTCACATAGCAGAAGCCTGGAAGAAATTCAGCTGTAGACGTAGCGTGGTAGTCAGAGCCGCATAACGCCAAGGACAGGAGCGAAAAGAGATATCATGGTCGAAGCAGGCGGCGAAGTGGCCTTGCCACCACAAGCTCGAGCTGCACACACGCGTTGCCAACAGGAGAAGGAGATCGACCACCGGGGAGACCTTCTCAATCATCGGCCTTGTTTAACCGGCCTGTCCTAGGAACGGAACAGACCTACTTTTCGTTCGCAGTTGTCTACAGTTGTGCCGCTTCTGCGAACTTTAATGCGTCATGCCTATTCTATAGAACCCAGTCAATCACGGCATGTTTAACATGCGTCGAGTGTTGCTTGTCAGCCTAGTTGAATGGGTATCTCTGTTCGCATCGCTCCTCCCGGCCCGACCTGGATTTCTTCTGAGCCGCTGCAACGCTGACCAGCCAGGGATGTCACGCCGGATTCAGCGTGTGGGCCTCTGCTACTTGACACTGAGCCATTACAACCTCGACCTCTGTGGCGGTCCGAACAAAGCAGTCTCCGTTGTCTCTGGACTCAGCTTGACGCACATTTTAGTTGATCGAAACAAGTTGTTTAACAACGCCTTCAACTTGCACATTTCACTTGCTCTTTACCACCCACTCCTACTGTACCCTGGCTCCGGTATGGCTCCGACTTCCTTTCCGCACTGTTTGAAGTGCTAACCTTGCGGTCGGCTGTTACAGCTGCTACCCAGTACAAGAGCAGCCCCGCGACCAAGCAGCCGCAATCGTATCTGATTGGCCAAAATATATCATTGCATTTCTTATATTTTTGGCAATCAAAAGTCATTGCGAGAAAAGCCTTACGCCATGGCGACTGTGGACTCTGCCGAGCTGCTTAAACTGCAGGGCAATCAGTGTTTCCAGAAGGGCAAGTTCCTCGCCGCCATCGACATGTACACGGAAGCCATCGTACGTTCGCTTCTCTTTACTCACTTAACCCCCCACTTACTCACTCAATTCCCTTTCAGGTCTTGGCGCCAGGCCGCTCGACGTATTATTCCAACCGCGCGCTGTGTCAGTCCAAACTCGAGCGGTGGGACAAGTGCCGAGACGACTGTGAGGATGCTCTTAAGTACGACGCACTTAACGCCAAGGCCAGCTACATGCTAGGTACGAGTCTTGTCCATTTACTGGCGTTCGATGCGGCCGTGGAGGCCTTACAGACAGCCCAACGCAGTGCCGAGAAGACCAAGAAGGCCAAATCCTTCCAGGAAGACATTGCCATGGAATTACGCAGAGCCAAGAAGCGCCGATGGCTGCATGTTCAAAAACAGCGGATTTTGCGACATGACAAGGTGAAGGACCAATTGCAACAGCTGTTCGGAGCGAGACACACGGCGGAACTGTTCGAAACACAAGCGAGACAGGAAAAATCTATGTCAGATGGACCCACCCGCACAGGTGCGGATCAAGCCGACGCGCTCATGGCCTATGTGGAGCACATGGCGGCGTGCTTCGAGAAGGACATGTACCCGGGAGAAGTGCCCGACTACTTCATGTGTCCAATTAGTATGGAAGTCATGCGCGACCCGGTGACGACCCCCAACGGCGTTTCGTACGTGGTTTGTAAAAGGGTCTAATTGCTGTCTCTCTGATTGACTTTGGTTTTGTGGCTGTAGATACGAACGACACTGCCTGGAGGAGCATCTGCGGCGTAACGGAGCGATTGACCCGCTGACGCGCAAGCGTCTGACGCTGGACATGCTGCGGCCCAATACGTCTCTGCGCTCGGCGATCCAGGACTACCTAGAGAAGAACTCGTGGGCGTTCGAGTACTAGTGCAGAACGGCGAGCGCATCAGGAACGTATCGCTACCGCTAATAATCCTGCAATTGTACCACGTGTGTCTTGTAGTCGCAAAAAGCAGCGCAGTGCTGGGGTGTTGTTTTCAGGGAATTGATTCAAACTGCAGCAGAAGACAACACAACTACTTCGAAGTACCTGTAACGTTACCGATTTTGATGCTGACATGTTCCAACGTGGGGAGGGTGCGCACAGACATGATCCAGGCATAGCAACTGCAGAAGATCAAGGTGAGAGGAAGCACAAACATGGAACCCTTGGGGACTAGTAACTTTTCTACAAGTCGAGGAACAGGCAAGTACCGACATTACCGCAGTGGAGGTGGAGAGCACGTGGAGAATTGTCATCAACGTTGACATTCTGGTCGGAAAAGAGAAGTGGAAATTGCAGTGTGGCAGCAAATTTCAAGTTGTGGTGACAACTTGCTTTCAAGTATGTTGTGGGAGATTATGCGAGCGGGTCAGTCTCTATGTATCGAAGCGAGAGAGGGATATCAATCGAGTACAGTTTTGCCCAGATAATTCCCAAACCAACGTTACAGAGCAACAACTGAAGCTCGCGGAGTTTTCAAGAGAAGAACTTTCTGGTGAAATGGTGATGTTTAATAGGTTGCTCTTCACGAACTGCGTCGTCCACCCCGAAGCTTCACTGGGAGCACATCGATATTTGAAACTTAACGGTACGACTGGTGTTTGGGTTCACTATCGCTGCAGCAATATTTTGTGTGGTTCCTTAGCAAGAAGTCACGGCGCACTGGTTCAGGACAGGGTTCTCAAACCACGTAAACTCGGATGACCCGCCAGTCGAGGCGCACTCCGTCACGAAGTCACCCACCTCGGTCTTGCGAGCCTCCATGTATTTGACGAACTCGTTCATCGGGCACGTGAGGCCGGGGCCACTCTGGCAACCGGGCAGAGGAACAATCTGTTCGTTGATGTTGAAGCGGACGTAACTTTCGCCGTCGCACGTGATGCGCTCAGTGACCAACCGAGAGCCCATAGCAACCACTCGCGACGATCGAAAGTTGCGGGTGGCGTTGATGGCGTCCGTCGGGTACGTCTCGTCGTAATTGAGTCCGAAGCCCGAGTACATGGCGTTCAGCTGGGTGTCCTGGCTGAAAGACACAAAGATGTTCTGGCAGTACGTGGTCTCCGTCTCGTTCAGAAGTTTCGTCACCGCCTCAGCATACGGGTAACCAACGGTGGGTGCGAGAGCCACCCCGTAGCCCGAGCCGTAGTAGTATCCCAAATCCTTGTGGTATCCGTAGTGTTCCCACTCGTCCTCCGTGAAAAGTTCGCAGAACTCCAGGTGGTCCTTGCCCAGATAGTTGCGTTGGTACATGCATAAGTCCATGACTGTGAGCGCCACGCCAGTCGAGAACCCGAAGCCAGGCCAGAGCGACTCGAGACGTTCCGCTAGTGCGTCCTGCCAGCCCGTAGCTTCTGCAAACACCGCTTGTCCCGAACTCTCGTCGCCGTCGAAGTTGGGGCACGTATCGATCGGCGTCAACGTGTTGCCACCCAGCGTCTCGTCGGTGTTGTTCACCTGGACTAGCAGATCGGTGTTCCAGTTCTCGCCGTGGAATCCCTTCATGAAACTCTGCGCAGTGCGGACCACCCGCTCCTTAGCGTTGGTCCACACGGTCTCCTTGGAGTTATACAGGTCGGCGTACTTGGTACGAATGGTAGAACCGATATCGTACGCTTCCTGCAGACCGAGAGTGGTGATGTTGTCCACCTCGATGTCCGGGTACGGGATCAACTCCGATAAATTCCACGTCTTGAGGAACTGCAGCTCGTCGGCCATGGAGTCCGACATGTTGGCCCAGCTCAGATACTCGGTGACAGTCTCAGCGAAACTCTTGATGGCGTTGTAGCTGCCAGACGAAGGATAACGCGTTCCGTGGCGCATGAGCTGCAACAGAAAAGCACAATCGTGAGCAATGGTGTCACCTCAGTTCTAGTGTCTTGGACCTTACCATATGCACTTGATCCACGACGCAGGTGTCATCCAGCGCGACATCCTCAGCCGTGAGGTCGGTGGTCGCTGGGTGGTAGAAGTTGAGTTGGCTCGTGTGGTCTGTGAGATCGAAGCCCTCGTTGTAGGCCTGAACGCCGTGGATGAGCGCTATGATCGACAAGAGAGCGGAGACGGTCTTCATGGTCGCTACGGTCGCTCGCTACGTGATGGTGACTTGGTGAAATGAGAAGTGAGCTTTTGGTGGTCAAGTGCATTCGGCTGTCCATGAAGGCGGTGATCGACTTGACGTCTTGAGATTCCGCGGACACCTGCCGCGTGAATCTCATGAGTGCCATATGACTATCAGAAGGGCATTGCCGGGTCCAAGGTCGACCTCATCTGCAGGAGACTCAACACTTCAAAGGAATCTCTGAGGGACTGATGACATTACTACAGTTGTTGCATCATGTACATACACGTATCTGTGGTTGTTGCACAAGGTCTCGAGATATTTGGGCTGCAGCTTCACAGCACTTTGTATGCTTCCATCTCACACCCAGGAAACCCTGTTGAATGAAGAAATAATGTTCGTGCCACCATGGAGAACGTAAGCATACGCATCGCCGCCAACGGTAAGAGACCACTAAGGCAAGTTGTATTAATAGCGGCAAAACTTGTAGATTGAGTCAAAACTAGAGCGTCCTAGAAACGTTTTGCGACTTTAGTTCATTTTATGAACTATTTTATGTTTTTACTGCTTTTTTACTTCATATAATTCATCATATCGTTATTACCTAACACAGTCATATGAAGCACTTGGCACTACTGCTGCTGCTGGGTGCCTATGACGCCTCGGCCATGAAGCAGTCGTGGGCCTTCGAGGGCGAGGACCGCTCGCATTTCCTCATCGAGCGCTTCGGCTTCGGCCCCGACGGGCGCATGGACGTGCGCGTGTCGGGCGTGGACATCAGCGCTCCAGAAGACGCCGAGAAGGTCCACGCTGGTCTTCTCTTCGTACATGTGCGTTCGGTCTTATTTGATTGCATCATATGATATGAGAGACTTATGACTGTCATATCACAGCAAGACGAGCTCTGGGACACGGTGGCGATGCTGGACGACGCAGTGGGCAGTGACGACTTGGACACCAGGGCCAGTGAGGACGGGGACAAGTGCGTGCTGGACCTCCGCCAAGACAGTCGCTGGATCGACCTCACGGACGCTCATACCTGGTATGATGGTCATATCTTTGTCTTATCTCGGTCATATCTGACTTTATTTTGGTCATAGGAACGTGAGTCGGGGCATGCAGCAAGTAGCTCTCAATGGACGAGAAGGAGGAGACCACAACGGACCTCTGAGTATCGGGTTCTACTATATTTTCTACGCGCAGTGTACCCCGGGCGTCGAGATCTCCTTCCATGTAAGGATATATATTTTTAGCTGTGATTTTTTTAGTTGCTAACGAGGTTTCTTGCTTAGATGGACGCCATGTTTAAGAACGGAGTCAAGGATTTTCTGTCGGTGGGGACGCTCCGTTGCCAGTGGTTTATTTGACCACGAGTTTGCTGTTCTTGGGCGCGGCGGGAGCTTGGGGTCGGTGTCTTGTGATGCATCGAGACTACGTGCAACGCGTGCATTGGCTCATGGCGTTACTGGTGGGGGTGAAGGCTGTGGCGCTCTTTGCAGAAGCTATGCGGTCGTACTACATGAAGCGCAATGGTGACACGCTCACGGCGTGGACTGCAGTCACGTACACGTTCATGAGTCTCAAGGGTCTGCTGCTGTTCTCCGTGTTGATGCTCATCGGAACGGGGTGGTCGCTGCTGAAGCCTCATCTGTCGCAGAAGGACAAGTCCGTGCTGTCACTCGTGCTGGTGCTGCAGGTTGTGAGCAACACTGCCCAGATTTTGGAATCAGAGACTGCAGTGGGCACTCAAGCGTGGGTGGGCTGGCGTGACCTCCTGCTCGTCGCAGACGTAGCATGCTGCGCTGCTGTGCTGCTTCCCATCGTGTGGTCGATCCGTCAGCTCCGAGTTGCTGCTGCCACGGACGGCAAGGCGTTTGCCAACCTCCAGAAACTCACCCAGTTCCGATCATTCTACCTGCTGGTGATCTGCTACATCTACGTGACTCGGCTGGTGCTGCAGCTTTTGCAGGCCAGCTTGCCCTACGACGCTACCTGGGTTGCTGTGGTGGTCAGTGAACTGGCAGCCCTCGGCTTCTTTACTGTGGTAGGCTATCGTTTCCGCCCGCTGCCGGTGAACCCGTATTTGGAGGTACCTATGCACGAGGACGACCTGGAAGAATTCGCCCTGGATGACGATGAAGACGACCTTGATTTCCGCAGCATCCAACGCGCTGATATTCGGAAGTTTGCGTACGGCGCGCCAGTGAAAACGAAGGCGAGCTACTCAGTTAAGAGCAACCATTCGCCAGAGCGCATCAGTTATGCCAAGAAGCGAAGTGGAAGCGTCAACAGCGACCTGTAGAGCGTAGGTGAGCGCGCAATAGATGTCCCGGAAAGCGCGCGTGACTACCAACCTGAATAGAAACCCGCTGAGCTCTTCCAGTCGCGCTGTATTGGCTTTCCTGATTTATTGTTCAGGAGGATGAAGCGATGGCGATGTCTAGCTGCTGTTGGAGTATGGCGAAACGTGATTCCGAGATCACGTTAAGCTGCAGACACATACCAGTGAGTATACGATGAAGTTCAAGACCAACAGGTATCGAGAACTCACGTATCCGTTGCTAATCTGGACACGTTGCCACTGCGCTTCATCAGGTGTTTGTCCCACTAGCTCCGTGGGATACGCGACGTCAACTAACGACGCATCACGTGCAGGAAGCACCTTCACCACGATGCCTACCAGTGTGGGCATCTCCACTGCGCTCAGATCCTCGGTGCGTCGGGATGCAATGAGCTGGACGAGGGTTTGGTCCATTACGAGCAGTTGGACGCGATTTCCAACGGCCGGCAGTGAACCGATGCCTGTAAGTGCTGTGGGCAGAACTTCGAGTAGCTGAAGTGGTGGAGTTCCTGCTGCAGTGGTTCCGTCACGGTGAACAGTCATCCACTTGTCTTTCGTTGTGGGCTCACCGTGCACATGAATCAACAATTCTACATCGCCTGGAATCCCCCGCTCCGCTTCACGTGTTTCTTCGACTCTTGCCAGATACCAAACGCGTCGCCAAGGTATCCACACGAAGGATTCGGCAGGAAAGGGGATCGACAGGGTGTCCATTATGCCAAGCAGTGTGGAGTACTGTGGGAATCTCTCTTGCTTGTGTGCTGTTTGTAAGCCAAAATAGCTGGCGGACAAGAAAGCACGAAAGCAATTGGCTAAGCTTAGTCTTGACTTGTTCTGCACCCACGCCAGACGCAGAGGAAACCACCAAAGCGAGAATGTCTGCCTTTGACAAGACGTTGTCATTGGATTCAAGATCACTCGATCGCCCAAGTATGTCCACGGCAAGTGCATCAGGCTTCATGCAACGGACAAGCTGGCGCCAAAACGCAACCGGCAAAGTGACTAAATTTTTCTCGTGCCTTTGGGGCCTCGAGCGAGCGTACAACCGCGACTTCCGTTTTTGATATGTGAGGCCTTCACAGCTCTGCTATATCGAGATAAGTGTTTCGCAGACAAGCAAAGGCACTGGCGTGCTTAATTTTTCGCGTCGAGATTCGTCTACAGCTTCGTGCACCAGAATTTTGATGTCTCGTCGCATATAGACGAGTCGAGCATTGCACACGAAACGGCACGATCAGCATCAAAGCTTGTTGTCGGACATTTGCTGCTCCGCTTCCTATCACGGCGACTGAAGCCCGAGGCGTGCGTCCAGAGCTCAACTCGCCCCGCTCGATAGATTCTCGGACGTCAAGTACCGTAACACACTCGACCAGCCAAAAGCGATGAGACCATGCCGATTCGAAACAAGCCAACAAGACCATTTCCAATTCGGATCCCTTCAACCGACCTTGAGCTTCGTCTCTACTACGTGCTTCTTCCAATATGAGCGTCGAATTGACTGTTCTCCAAGTGATGGCGTCGTCCTGCACGATGGCCATGATCCTCAGCTCGGTGCCGTCGGTGTACCGCATCCACAAGAATGGCAACACAGGCGTCGTTGCACTCTTCCCTCTCGTTGGACTCTGGCTCAGCTGTCATCTTGTGTACGTCTCAATGGGTGCTTTGCTTGTATATGATGTTCACGGAACTAACTCTCTTACCTGTGTATCTACAGCACACTGTATGGCTGGGCTACAGGCTCCTACTTCCCCCTCTTCGCCATCTACCTCTTCGGAGAGCTCACTTCCCTCGTCTACGTGAGCGTCTACTTCCGGTGGACGAAGGCTCGCTCGTTTGCAGTCAAGACGATCGCAGCAAACATCTTCATCATCGTGCTGCTGACGACCTACGCCGTGCTGGGAATGACCGGCGTGACTGGCCAGACAACCGATCAAGTGGGGGACACCGTGGGCTACATGATGACCGTCGGCTGTTTGCTGCCGTACGCTGCGCCGCTCGCGAGTATCAAGGTCGTCATGAAGACGCGATCGGGCGCGTCGATCCCTATCGGCATGTGTCTTGCTGGCGCCATTTCGAATGCGCTTTGGGTGGTTGCGGGGTACCTCGACAACGACATCTTCGTGCTCGGTCTTAGCGCTGTCTGCTCCGTCATGGGCTTCATTCAGGTCGCGCTGTACGTCCTGTACCGACCAGGCCGATACCCGGCTCCATTGGACCCCGAGTTCTGTGTGAATTTCAACTGCGTGCTACCCGTGACGTCCACGATGACGGTGAAGAGCGACACAACCGTCGAGAGTCTGCCCTCACCCATTTTCAGCGCGGTCTGCTCGCCCTGACCAACCTGCCATCCCTTCCGATAGACTCATAGACTCATAGATGCAAAATACTCCAAAGTAAGCTCCCGATAGACTCGAAGGCTCATAAACATAGACTCATAGACGCTTAGCCAAATATCAAATGCTGTCAGCGCCGGTGTTTGGACGATCTCCCCCATCCTTGACGTGCCTTCACGCGTGAGCGAATGGGATTCAACCCCAAGACGGACACAACGAAGACACTTGCGACTGTCACCGGCTTCAGCTTCAGTGGGGATGCGCTCGGGTCATCGCACCGGCAAAGGTCTCAGATGTCGTCCGGTCTTTCTCCACACGACGGACGCAGACCAGTCGTTGCTCGACCAAAACTGAAGCAAGTCGTGGCACGTCGGAAGATCGGACAATAGACGCGGCGCTGGCGGCGCTACACACGCCTGCAACAGGATGTTCTCGTGCTCGCGGACAATCACTCTCCACGTGACTTCCAATCGATTGATACGACGCTCGCCTTAAGTCGGCAGCCTCGTTGCCACCAGCTTTTGCTTGGTGTCGATGCGAGAGCTGACGTCAGAGGAGTGGCACGCACCAGGAGACAAGAGGGACAGTAGCAGCAATGGCGCGCCACACTTGCTCATTGCTAAATTGGACTCGTTCCACCACCAACAACAGCGAAGATGAGCGTAGGACTTACGATCATCCAGATACTGGCGTCGATCTGCTCGGTCGCCATGATCCTCAGCTCGGTGCCGGCCATGCATCGCATCCACAAGCGCCAAAACACCGGAGATGTGGCGCTCTTCCCTCTTGTGGGACTCTGGATTAACTGCCACGTACTGTAAGTCGCTGCCCATCACGTTGCCCTTGTTGACGAACATGTTACTCACCTCGTTTGCTTTGCTGCACAGGATGCTGTACGGGTGGGCGACCGCAGACTACTTCCCTCTCTTCGCGACCTACTTGTTCGGAGACATCATGGCGGTCATGTATATCGCCGTGTACTTCCGATGGACCAAGGAGCGCTCGTACGCGCTGAAGGCCACCGGCGCGTCCTTTCTCGTCGTGGCGATCTCTGCGATCTACACGATCCTGGGTATGACGGGGGTGACGGACCAGACAACCGACCAAGTCGGCAACGTCGCGGGATACATGATGGCGGTGGGCAGCGTGCTGCTCTACATTTCGCCGTTCGAGACCATCAAGACGGTGTTGAAGACCCGTTCGGGTGCGTCGATCCCTTTCGGCATGTGTCTAGCTGGCGCGACGTCCAACGTTCTCTGGATGATCAACGGCTTGCTCACCAGCGACATCTTCATCTTCCTTCTCGGAACGGTGTGCGCGGCCTTGGGGCTGGTGCAGGTTGTGCTGTATCTCGTCTACCGTCCAGGCCGAACGCAGGTTGGCATGGACGACGTTGCCTTCGAGCAGACAGGAAAAAGTTCGTTCTTCCAGTGACGGCCTCCGCCTCGGCGAAGAGCGATGGCACCACGGGGACGCTCCGTCGCCTGTCTTCATCGCTGTGCACTCCCCTTAGAAGCAAATGCTGCAATGGCACAGCACAAACCTTATAGAGCAGGATAGAATGTAATGGTGATGATAATATACCACCTACAACTAGTTAGTTTTCTATTCGTAGGTGCTGAAGCTCTCGTGATGTTATAGCGTCCTCGCCTACCAGTAGGCGAGGACAGTATAACATCAGTAGCCTACTGACCTCACTGAGATGTGCGTCAAGTTGATGCGGGGAGAATGGACACGGGTAAAGATAAATGCCGTAGCCTCAGAGGATCCCTGCGTTTTATACTAACTTAGCACAAGCGTTAGTGTCATTGTCTGATCGGAAAGTTATGCTCAATCAAGAACTTGTATGGGATGAAGGTGGCGTGCAGCTTGTTTTTAGACCTGAAAATCTATTTCGCGTGACGCAAAAGACATTCGACTACAGATCATTCCTGCCAGATACATGTAGGTTTCCGTTTCAGCTTCGAACACCGGACAATAGACGCGACTGAAACGGTTCGATCCGCTTCCAATCAGCAGTGATACGACGTCGGCGTCGTGGCTGCCAGTCTAAATGCGCTCGTTGCGGCAGCATCAATGCCGCTGAGCCCCACTAACAACTCAGATCTGGCGTCAGAGGCAGCTTGCAGCCCAGCAACCAACGGCTTCACCAAAAAGTCAGCTTCGGATTAATTCCAAGCCACTCCTCGTGCTCATTTATCGATTGGACACGTTCGATCGAGTTCCCTGTGGTAAAGCTCAGGCACACAGTCAAGATGAGTACGGGGCTAATAGTACTGAAGGCGATGGCGTCAACCTGCTCCGTGGCCATGATCCTCAGCTCTGCGCCAGCACTGTACAACATCCACAAGCGTCACGACACGGGTGACGTAGCTCTCCTCCCTCTCGTTGGACTGTGGCTCAACTGCTGCATGGTGTAAGGCCAGTCTTTTCCTATTAAGCTGAACCTGCGCTCTGACTGACAGGTACTTTTGCTCAGGATGCTTTATGGTTGGGCTAGCGGGAGCTACTTTCCTCTGTTTGCCACTTACGTGTTTGGCACGATACTATCGACGACGTACGTTGCCGTATACTTTCGATGGACAAAAGCGCGAGCGTATGCTTTCAAGACTATCGGCACCGCCTTTCTCGCAAATGTGATCGGTTCCGTGTATGTTGTTTTGGGGATGACGGGGGTGACTGGCCAGCCACTTGATCAAGTTGTCCTCATCGCAGGCAACATGATGACTGTCGCTTGCTTATTGCCGTACATTGCGCCATTCGAGATGATCAAGACGGTGCTGAAGACACGATCGGGCGCTTCGATCCCATTCACGATGTGTCTGGCTGGCGCTACGTCCAACTTGATCTGGACAGTCGAAGGACTGTTTTCCAAGGACATGTTTATTCTCTTCCTCAGCGCAGCATGTTCAACTCTCGGATTCGTTCAAGTGACGCTGTACCTCATCTTTCGCCCTGTGAAGAAAGCTGCAGGCGTCCTGCCTGTGCCTTCAGTAGACAACAAAAATGATCTAGCCGTCAAGGGGACGAAGTTGGACAACCCTGCAACCCCTTTTCCCATGGTGACTTTAAGCGCTCCCAGTTGCGGCGATAAACTCGAGCGTATCTCGTCTCCTGCTCTCATTCCTGGGTGCATCTCGTAGCTGGAACTTTGCTCGGTGCTCGCAAAAGATGCTGCGATAAACCACAATGACACCGACGTTGAAGTGAAGATGCGCAAACTGTGGTGTGCATGGTTCCTCGTTTTCCACACACTCATCAATGATCACGCTCCTTTCTTTCGTGCTGCGGGACGCTCACAATTGGTTTGGACCAGTCGAGTGCAGAGGCAAATGGCGAACGACGCGCTGCTGCTCACTCTTCGCGTGTTGACGTTCGTGACGGCGCTCGCTGTGGGGCTCAGTCCGTACCCAGAAATCCGCCGCGTCCACAAACAGAGGGACGCTGGTGAAGTGTCCATCTTTCCAGTCGTCACGCTCTTCGGAAATTCCTACCTATGGTACAGTATGGCAGGTGGATATTTAGTTTGAGAACGACACGAAGCAATGACTCGAGATGACGCTATCTAAATTTGTTACAGGATGATCTACTCGTACCTCATTGGGAACTTCTTCCCGCTCTTCTCCGTGTGCGCCTTCCAAACAGCCTCAGCCCTCGTCTTTGGGATTGTCTACTGGTGGTGGTGCACCTCGCGCCGACGGTTCTACGTTCTTTGGGGCGTCACCGGCGTCAGTATGGTCCTCGTCTCAATTTACGCTGCCATCGCCGTCGCTGGCGTCACGCACCAGTCCCAACACCAAGTTGAGACGATTTTAGGCTACATGTGCGTCGTCATGAACGTGTGTCTGAAGGTGGCGCCGCTGGAGACGCTGAAGCGCATCGTCCGCACGAAGAACGCGTCGTCGATGCCCGTGACCATGTCCATCGTCGCCTTCATCAATGGACTGCTCTGGGTCTGGACCAGTGCGCTTCAAGGCGACATGTACGTGCTCTCGACGAACGCAGTGGGTACGGCGTTGGCGGGAGTCCAGATCATCGTGTACATCGTCTACCGGCCAGGAAAGGTCAAGGACGCAGCGCTCAGACCGGAGACCGAGAGCGACCGCCTGCGTTCGAAAAGCGAGCAGGCCGTCGTGTACGACTTGGAGGACAAGAACGAACGATCCAAGAGCGTCGTGTTCGTCGAGATGAAGTCACCCCTTTGATAATTCGTTAAGTAATACTACAGTAACCGCGTACACAGCGCCATCGGACGTAGCGCATCAGGGTCCTTGTCATTTCCTGGTTGCGGACTTTTGAGAAGGGGCCAGCTCTGCTTCAACCGTAGTGTCCACTCACCAAAGTGCTCGCGGCAGTAAGCATGCAGCACCGATCACTTGAGCCCCCACCACCTTCGCCTTGAAACATGGCGAGCGAGACGCTGCTTACGACCAGGTCACCCGAGAATGCAATTCTTAGATTAATATTTCTTAGGAACATACAAGAATTAATAATTGAATTATTATAATGATTCGCGCCAATCTCAACGTGACCCTGTATCAGCTAGAAATAAATGATGACTTTGAGTCCGTTATGCGTGAGTTTGACGAATAAGAACTAAAGTAGATCAATAAGTTGAATGTTTTGTTCGGATCACTTGATAATTCACTACCGATTGCCAATGCATTCAGGGCAGCGTGGCCAGGGATAATTCTTTTGAATTGTTGGCCCCATTTGATGCGCAAGGTCCGAGAAAAAGTGTTTGCTACGGGATGTGTCTCTGTATGACGGACCTTTTAAAAACCCAGATGTACTACTTGCATATTGCCAGATCGCGCAAACAATTCAGAGCTTTGGCGGATCTGATATTGAGCAATTGGAAGGATCTTGGTGAGATCGAATTCACGGCATGGTTTGCTGAGCAGTACCTGGATGAAGCCTGGGATGGTTGGTTTGTCAGCGCGAGCAACAAAGCTGGCATCATTCCGAACCAGAATGCGGTCGAGTCGCACCACAAGAACTTAAAAAACTGTGCCATTCCGCTCCTTAGAGCGGCCACTTCCACAGTCTTCTATCAGTCACTGGAGATCGTCATAATGCACGCCAAACGAAAGTGGAAGACAGCTGTTGATGCTCGACTTGTTGGCGCAGGACCGATTGATCCGGACATGATTCAAAAAGCTCAGCTTCTAGTACTTGCAGACAATTTTCGCAAAGTTTTTGCAGAAACAATAGAAAACGCGTGAATGGAATGCTATTCAACTCTTCCAAGTTTATTATTCCGGGAGAAGGCGAGTATTTACATGGTGTCGCTGTGGATACAGACAGAGCACGGATATTTCTCAATTCGCTTTCTGGGCGACTTGTAGTATTTGAAACGGTGGAGAAAGTTGAAATCAACTATCTCTCGCTCCATCGTGTTCAGTTAAAATCCCTGGCGAAAATATCTCACAACGTCGATGAACACTCGTGGAGTATTACTGAGGTATGTATCTACAAGTGGTAGCTAATCCGCATTTTTTCCCGTGGGACTAATTTTTACTGTGACGCAGGTACAAGCTGCTCGCCGAAAATACCGATGTGACTGTAAAATGTGCTACACGACTGGGTGGATCTGCTCACATGTTGTAGCATGCCTCACATTGCTAGATGGCTACCCATTAAAGCGGATGCAGAGTTCTCTGAAAGCACGTCGTCCACCTGGTCGACCCCGCAAACAACAGGCTCTTGATCGTTCGGTATCGACCACCACTTTACCTCTGCGTTTCAAAACAGGGGAGAACTTAGTTTCGGTATTGACAAGGTCTCCATCACGTTTTCTGAACTGGACTGTCGTTCAAGAATTTGAGAGTAAAGTGCGGACCTCTACCTATCCTTACTGAAGGACAAGTTGCTGGAGTGCTGCGGTCAGTTGACGCTCGCACTAAGCGTGGGTAGTGCTTTACTACGCCTGAACTCGGACTCTTCGTCCAACGTGTGGTAGAAGAGAGTCCCTACCGACGCGAAATCCCCGCCTCGTTCCCAAGTTCATCAAAGTAACAATAATCACTTCGTCCGCAGGAAGGCCCATGTTCATCTGCGCCGAAGTGCACTGCGGCAAGAAGTCGGTTCTTCGCGCTGTAACGCCACATGCGCATCCACACGGACACCAAACCCTGAGTATTTGATTACGAGGGTTCGACCTGCGGCGTTGTAGCGGCCGTCCATGCTGAGTGTGAGCTGGGCCGACTTGATAGCGTAGTTGAAGAGTGGGACAGGTGGTGGTGGAACAAGCCCGAGGTCGGCGCGATGAACTTCTTCTTCGTCGCCCGTGTGTCGTTGGCGCCGTAGCCCAGAGCCACATTGCAGTCCATGGCCGCCAACTTGCTGTAGTTGAAGGTGACCTGGGTGCTCACCAACATATCGCTGAAGCTGTGCACGGCGGTGTTGCTGATGCAGATCGACTGAGCCGTTCACCGAGTAGCTGGATTGCTGGAATTGCCAGCCGAAGGCGCCGACGCGCTGGGCGTGAACGTTCTTCGCGAACGAGCCGTCCTCGACCTTGGCTGTGAGCTCGAGGGTCTTTTGTAAAGACGTTGGGCAGCTCGTCATTCGAGAACAGCCGGTCACCAGCAGCTACTTGTACACAACGCCGCTGCTCTCGCGCTCTGACCCCGAGATCTTGGCCAGGATGGCCTTGTTGTTGCCTTTGTCGCCCTCGGTCGTGAACGAGACGCCGTTTAAGGTCTTGGTCTTGATCGTAGTCATCATGAGCACGCTCTCTACCATCTTGGCAACGGCCAAAGCCTTCCGTCCAGAATGGCCACGTCAACCGGACAAGACTTGGTGTCAGTGGCTTCAGCAAAGTTAACCTGAGCGTCTTGGAGGGTCTGGGTCCACACGTACTTGTCCGTCTGGCCTCCAATACCAACCAGTGCTGCAGACACAAGAGTGTCATGATGCCGCGAGCGGATCGGAGCCCATGTTGAAGTTCTCATCTGGTGAGCCCCATACAAAAGTCCTATATAGCGTCACCCTGTAGCATTGTCCCGGAACTGTGTGACACAATCGAGGGTGGACTTCAGTGTAGCTTCTAGCACTAGTTTCACCGAATTCCATGACAAATGCTTAACAAAAAATTACGTTTTTCATTGCGAACACGAGTATGTTCTACCGGTCATCTCAATCGCCCTGGAAGTAGGCCCGTTGTGCTCCTCCAAAAGTGTCCCGGAACTGTAAAATAGGGGATATCTCCATATCGCGAGCGAAGCGAACCGCGGGGGCGCTGGACTCCAGTGCTGGCAACGGGTGTATAAACGTTTGTTCCATAAAACGCGTAATAACGCGTCATTTGACTGTTTATTTGATCGAACGCGTATAAACAGAGATCCATGACGTTCATTCAAGTGGCACAGTGTACCCATGCGCTTAAAAATGCACCCATTCAGTCTGTGGAAGTCCCACATCTCACGGTGGGTTTACTGATTTCAAATCAACTTTTTACGCGTAATTACCACACTGAGTTCGTAAAAACTGTTTGTACACTATGTCTAAACTGTACAAACAGTCCAAACTGTTCAAATGTTTCTAATCGTACTGTTACAACCAGACGGGCGCCCAGCCGCGCTTCGCTTGGCTGGTAACGAGGGAACGCGGATAATTTGCTCTAAAACCGATCTAAAAACTGCAATATACCGCGATATCTTACGGTATTTTTAGGACTTTTAGTGCATTTTAGGTGCATTTTAGGTACGTTTTTTGGCATCTCATGGGGAAGAAGATTGTTTCCGAGCAAATGGCGGATGGTTCGCAAGCAAACGGGCTCAGAGGTGGTTTTCCGAACAAACTAAGTAAGCCAAGCAAATTTTGCAGATAACCGAGGGTGATATTCAAGCATTAGAGTAAGCCAAGCACATTTCTTTTAGAAACGTGTAATTCACGGAAGTTGGGTAGTTTTTGGCTCTGGTGACTTGATTTGTTTGAAGGAAATTGCGAAATGCAAAGTATATTAGAGATTAAAGGTGGTCCCTAGTTCGCAGCACCCTCGATGCCTACTACGTCTAGCCTACTTTCAACCCGTTACCACCAAGAAACACGCATGGAGATAAACGTGCGACTGGCTGGACCACACCTCCACGGCCACCTCAGTTTCCATCTACTGCACAAAAGTTTCACCTGTGGAGTGTGTGTAGTCGATCATTTTGGTGAGTGTATCCATGTCGACTGTCTTCGGCTCCTTTGACTTCGCCGCTAGTGCGTCGCTGGAAGGCGGTCTTGGTGACACCAAAGGAGGTGGCTGCCTTTCGAATCGACATTTTCTTCGTCATGACAGCTTCTACAGCCCTATCGAACTGAGTGCAGTTGGCGTCCTGTAACTCCGTCATGGGCACCTGGTTACCTTCTTCACCTGAGGTAAATGGAGCGGTGCGGAGGATTGCTGCGCTGTGGATACAGCTATGATCGAAGTCGTGCAAATGGTCTATTCCGAGCCGCTCAACGATACTGTCTGCGTTCTATTACTTGCTGTCCCAGAACTGTACTGTCCCGAGATCGTGAAAATACGGATAGAACCTCCAGCCCCACGTATCACCCTCACGGTTTCGTCTCCGGCGGGGGCCCTCTGCCCCTGCCTTCGCCGTGACGCTGCGGGAACGAGCTCCGAGACACTGTTTGGGATGTGCATTGTCAACTAGGCCCAGCAGGCGCTGTTGGTCTCCCCAGCCTTATGTTGGCAGTAGCCGTTGAGCTCCATAGTAGAATGCGGAATGAAGAGTCAAGTCCCTTGCGAGGTATTTACTTGTTTTGACTATTGAATGATAAATTACCTGGTGCTAATTTAGGCGGTAATTTACATTAGGACTTTTAGTGCGTTTTAGGTGCATTTTTAGGGACGTTTTCTCCTGTACCCTCCATGCCCATGACAATGTCCGTAGTGGCCTTTGTGAGCGGATATGTGTGGGTCTGGACCAGCGCCTTCCTCGACGGCTTTTTCGTGCTGACACCAAACGCCGCAGGAGCCACACTTGGCGGAATCAAGTTCGCCGTGTACCTCATGTATCGACCGGGAAGGCAATAGCAACCCACGCTCCGGCTCAACGCTGAAGTCTGTTCGTTCGCTTATCGCCAGCCCATCGCGTGGTAAATCCAGGTGAGGAGGGAACGATGAGTGCCGCATTCGTCGAGCTTAAGTTAAATCTCCTGTGTAGTCCGGTAGTACGAGTCACGCCATTCATTTTGCCTCATAGCGTGCTCAGCGACTTCGTTCGTACCTGTTTTTCCTACCAGATCGATTGCAAGCAGTCTTAGCCCCAACACATCCGAGGTTAAGGAGGACCAAAAGTTAGGGCCTTACCTTGACAAGAGTTTTCACTGCAATGATAATTTCCTGGTATGGTTATGTAGCCCTTTATTCGCACTAAGAATGGTATGTCTTTCATTGTGTTCACTGTTGTCCATCTGACTGAAAATGTTAATTCAAAACTGTCCTTTTAACATTTCACTTTTACGTTTTGTCCATAGTTCTAGGACAAACTTTCGAATTAACTAGCGTTAATTAAGTAACCGCGGATGCGTTCCTATTATATCTCTGTTTTAAACACAATTTGATATGGCACTCGTTACGTAGACCAACTATTTGGACATAAAACCAACTATCCTGCAACTTAAGCACCTCTTACAGCAACTGTACCCCTGACCCCTAAACCTCCCCTCCGGGAAGTGGCGTGGCAAATGTCGAGGTTTAGCACACCGCGCGAAGACTTCGCTTCGCACGTCGATGCTAATCCTCTCTGGCCAAGCCCGTTCATTTGACCCTAGTCTTGCAGCGCTGCGCTTGATCTCGCCGGCCGAAGCCGGCGACTTTGTTGCTTTTCAGGTGCTTGGGTTATTTGCCTGGCTTTAACGAGATAGTTGGTCTCCCTGACTACTTATGGTTTACGATTTCGAACTTGTGAATTGATCTTGTGATAACAATATTTAATTTTTATTGAAAGTAAGATCATGATTGGCTTCGGCTCGACGAGATCTGTTCAAATCCGCTGTCTTTGTGCTCTTTTGAACTCTTCGTTTCAATCAAACATGCAGGCGTGGGGGTTAATATACGGTTCATTCGGTTAGGACCAATGCCAAGAAGGTGCCTTGCTTGAGGAGCAAGGTGCCGAACAGCAACCCCAGATTGGTCCATAGCCGGATGTTCCCACTCCCGTGTCATCTGTATGACAGAGTAGGCTGCGTGGCTCCTCCATCTCAGCAGTGTGCTAGGCTGTATGGCCATCCCAGCAGTGTGCTAGGCTGTATGGCCATCTCAGCAGGGTTCTAGGCTGCATGGCCATCTCAGCTTCTTTTCGGGTGATCGCTAGGTTGTATGGCCATCTCAGTGAGTGCTAGGCTGTATGGCCATCTCGACGGGTGCTGCAGCTGTATGGCTGAGGTACAACCGTGGTGACTGGTTCCTCGACGGAGAACAACCCCCAATAAAAATTGAGTTTTCGGAAGTGGGTTGGGGTGAACTTGCAAAGTCAGCGAGTGTGGTCGCTTCCTGCTCCAGAATCGCGGGGTTCATCTGGCTCACCAGCACCGTCTCCGCTGACTTGTCCACATGGTAGTCGGAGGTGTATCCGAACGCGTGTGTACGGCCAAGTTTCCAGTCACCGCCTTGAATATGTCACCGCCCACGGTCTCAAACACGAGGTGTACGCCGTTCGGGTACTCATTCTTCAGCACAGCATCCACATTGTAACGGGGTACACCGACGTGTACCCAAGTTACATAAAGTGACATCCGTCACTCTTTAGAGTCCATGGTACATTGTACCGGTTGGTTGTGAGCCAACCATGGACGCTCTTTAGCTTTTACTATAGATGACTTAGAGTTTGTATACCAGCTATAAAATATATTCAGTCTTTATCTTGCTATCAAACCCGCAGACAGTTCCCTTAGGCCGGGAACAGTGAACTTATCGTTCACTGAGAGCCTTTGTTCTCTTACGCTTCCTCAAGGCAAGGTGCTGTGTGACCCCGTCACACTTGGTAGCACTTGTAGTCAATCTCGCGCCTACGCGGGTAGATTGAACTACCTGATCCTCTGTGATCTCAAGGAGTGAGTCACGATGGACCGTAGTGAGTTTCCTCACTTGAACGACTCGCAGTTCGAGTCTGTTCGGAAGATTGGAGGCATCTTCGGAATAGATGTGCTCCGAGGCTTGGTATCGGCAACGCCAGCCGAGCAAGAAGAACGCGTGGCTGCGTTCGACGCGTACGAGCGTGAGCTCGTCGCGTATGTGCAGGGAAACCTGCAGGCCTCTATGGCCAAGCCGAAGCCGGTCCAGCCGAACCCTTTGAGGCTGACCGTGCCTCCGTTTGAAGGGAAGGAAGGTGAAAACCTTCACTTCTGGATCCGAGAGGTTGAGATCGCCATACGGGTTGGTCTCATCTCGGATCAGGAACTTCGCATTGCATTCGCGTTGTCCAACCTTGGCGGACGAGCCAAAAACTGGGCGTACAAGCTGGAGACGACGTCTCCTGGATGCTTCGCAATCCTGGGCACAGTTGTGCGAGCCGCTTAGAGCTGCTTTTCTGCCCGCGAACGATGCGTTTCGCCAACGCTCACGCTTCCTCGCCTGTAAGCAAGGGAAACGTGAGTTGTACGAGTACGTACAAGAGATGCGCACGTTGGCTTCGTCTCTGGTTGGAAACCCCTTGGCTGAAGACATCAAGACGACAGTCTTCATGGACGGCTTGAAGGTCGGTCCTGCGCGCACGCAGCTTTTCCGTGTGCACGCATCCACCGTGGAGGAGGCGATTAAGCTCGCACTCCAAGAAGAGTACAACCATAAGCAGGCTGGCACTTCGGTGGCTGCACCAGTTGTCGTCGTGGACAACGAGCCAGAGCCCATGGACTTGAGCTCTGCTGAGATGAGTTCGGTCCGCTGGTATACATGCGGCGGACTGGGACACTACCAACGAGCGTGTCCCTCGACTGGAGTGGTAAAGAAACCATTCCCGAATGCTCAAGGGCCTAGCGGTCGCTGGCGCAAGCCGCGGCCGTCTGGCAAGGATACACCGGCCACCAGTAGTGGTGGGGAAGACCCGAGTCTTCGTGACGGGTGCGCGGGGGGCGCGCACCGCGAAGGCTTTGCGGGTGAGGGACTTTGTCTCTCGAGTTGGAAAGCAACGCTTGGTTGCTGATAGTACACGCGAGTTTACAGGGATGTGAATATCCCTTGGATGTTCCGCTACCTGGGGCGTCAAATGATGTTGTACGCCACCGGGGTATTGCCAACGGTCTGTGCGAGGGCAATGGCATTGGTCGGTATAGCCCTGGTTATCACAGGCTCGAATACCTGTACAAAATTGAGCCGTACGTGGTTGCGAACACGTACGATGGGTACACGGTGCCACGGACGCACGCACCCTTGAGCCGTACGTGGTTGTGAACACGTACGATGTCCACTTGGGTTTGCTGCGCCACGAATGCACAAACCCTGAGCCATTTTGGCGCGGTAGGCTCTTAGGGGCCAGCCAGCCTCCGGGTTCTGACAGAGCATTGGTGAGTAATGTTCTCACCTCCGTCCGGAACCGAGGCTCTCATGGACGCCTGTGGAATACAATGGAGGCCTCTGTTGCTAACGAACCTGCGACAAGCCCAAGGGTCTTGGATGTCTCCAGACCCGCGAGGGAAGATGCAATGCCAGCATCCTTCAGCGCACCAAGTCGATTGCGCCGTACGGGCATCGACGGAGTCCGTAAGGACGAATCCGTCTACAAAGGCGTACGCCCACGTGCGCCCGGAGAGGTCGAGACCGTGGCCAGCGCCGAGGTTGATATCGGCACCTCTAGTGTGGGTAACATAGTTCCACACGGACCAGTACAGGCTCCAGGCGTTGTACCAAGACAAGTAACGGCTGTGGGTAACACATGACCACGCCAAGTGTCCCGACACGATGTCAGGACTGAAGCTCCAGGAAGAAGCTCGGAGTCAACGACGACCCTTCGGCGCCACCGCCAGAAGAATGCTATCACATCTTCGACGGCATGACTGGCCGCAAGGTCACGGCCGGGTCTGTCCAGTTGGAGGCCCTGCCGGAGATGTCGGATCTCCTGCATCTCGATGCTATGCAGATCGACAGGGCTCTATGCCCAGGATTTGTATTTGTGCCTGCAACAACAGTAGCACACATCGCTGTCAGTCGTCGCGCCGTACGGGCTTCGACTGACGTCTTGTTGATAAGCTCAACCGCAATGGTGGATTAAGTCCACGTGAGGTCAACAAGGCCAAGACCGTGGCCAAGGCAGAGGTGCGTTATGCAATCTCTAGTGTGGGTAACCAAGTACCACACGGAGTCAAACAGGACTCTTGAAGCCTCCATCAATACGCCTCTGGACGTGGGTAACCAAATTCCACGTCCGGATGACCGTCGACGACGCCGTCGCCGGCACGTGTCGGGTCTGGTCTTGTATCAGACCGGAGTCGCTACGAACGACTCGGAGCAATGCTCCACAAGCATGGACTGCTCGATGGCGTACCTTGCGGTGAGGCCGTACGTGAACGTGGTGTCGACGAACACAACGTCCCACCTCCCACTGGATCGGCACGTGCTGTGCCACTGGACACACGGTCGCTTAGACCTAAACTGAAGAGGAAGTCGCCGGTTGCGCTTCCTGCGTGGGTAACATAGCTCCACACATCAAGGCGGGTAACATAGTTCCGCATAGAGCCATTACAACTCGGAGAGATGAGGTCGGAATGATCTCACCTGGCGTGGGTAACATCGTTCCACGTCAAGTCGCGCAGACTTAAACTGCTTGCGAGCTGGTAGCATGCCAGCAGCGCTCGACACGGTCGCCCAGACCTAAACTGAAGAGGAAGACGCAAGTTGCGCTTCCTGTGTGGGTAACACAGTTGCACACACCAAGGCGGGTAACATAGTTCCGCACGAGTCTTAACAACTCGGACGAGGTGAGGCCGTTAAGACCTTACCTGACGTGGGTAACATCGATCCACGTCAAGTCGCGCAGACTCAAACTGGTAGCGGTCTGGCTACATGCCAGCCGCGGTCGACAAGGTCGACCGGACACGGCTTTGGTCGTAAGAGGGGATGAGGCTCGGAAATACCTTTCCTCCCGAGTCTCTGTTGAGACTAGTTTCCCCACGGAAAGTGTTGTTGGTACGGGCCAACAACTGTGTGTACAATACGTGTACACAGACACGTACTCTGACCGAAAGGAAGACGAGTTATTACGTGGGTCGATGGAGGTCTTGTATATTACAAATATGTACGCTACCTACCTACACTCGTCGTCGTGTTCGCAGGCTTTTATGCTTGCGGCACATATGGTGGCCGTGGTACTTGCCGTATACGGCGTACCTCTGGTGTACGGGGTTCCGACCCTGTACGCCGTCGTGGTCGTGGACCTGTACACCGACGTGGCGTACGTGTACGGGTAATTGAACCGTACGTCGATATGATGTACGCCTACGTGGGCATGTACCTGTGCGCCTATATGATCATCGGACAGCACGTATACGTGGTCATCAACCCGTACGCCGACGTGGTCGCGAACGTTTAGGCCCACGTCACGTGACAATGGACCTGTACGCGGTGATGGTCATCTAAATAACCGAGTGTCGTGCAGGCATGCACGCACTCTGACCATGTCCTGGTCTGGGCGATGCGCGACGCAGTCGCCGATGCCGCGTTGACAGTGGTGGGTCCACCAGATAACCCGCCACAATGCTAGAAGTACCGTTGGGTACGTTGGTGGCGATGCCCGACACCGACGCGTCTTTTGTTTGGTACCCAAGACGCGGGCGGCTCCACCCGGCGCGCTCTAGGCTGCTAATAGCAGCCATCGAATGACAACCTGAAGCATGGTGCTTCTATGCCATGGTAAATGTTTGACCTGAGCCCGTGTACGGCTCCGAGGGTCCACTCGGGGTCGGTCGTGGCTAGCGTGACCCATACCGGGCTGCTATCATGCCAGGAGATGAGCTGCGAGCTCACTCCACGCTAGGGCTATGCGATAGCCTTCAAGGTGTAGCCCCGCACGGGACGAACAACACACATGAAGTGTCAGAAGGGCCCACGGGTCCTCCGCCGTGAACTGCAGGTGGACGAGGAGGACCACCGCACGTTTGGATGATCTTACATCCCGTGCCGAAGCACTAGACACTTACTAGCGCCCAAGCCCAGGCCAACTATGCCCGTTGGCATTGCGGCCAACGTCGTCGCGAGTGCAATAATGCAGCTCGCAGTGTCCGCCGTGGACACAAGTCACTGTGTGACCGACGAGAGGAGCACCAGTCGTGCTTAGGCTGCGCCCGAGAATTGCCCCTTTGGGTGTTCGAATTCTGTCACTTCTGATTGGAGAATCAGGTGTAATTTTCAGTTAAGTGGGGAGGATGTAACGGGGTACACCGACGTGTGCCCAAGTTACATAAAGAGTGACATCCGTCACTCTTTAGAGTCCATGGTACATTGTACCGGTTGGCTGTGAGCCAACCATGGACGCTCTTTAGCTTTTACTATAGATGACTTAGAGTTTGTATTACAGCTATAAAATATATTCAGTCTTTATCTTGCTATCAAACCCACAGACAGTTCCCTTAGGCCGAGAACAGTAAACTTATCGCTCACTGAGAGCCTTTGCTCTCTTATGCTTCCTCAAGGCAAGGTGCTGTCTGACCCCGTCACACACATCCTCCTTTGTGTAGTTGGTAACACGATCGCAACCGGTTGTGTGCAGGTGCTCCACCTTGACGTTTGCGCTGCACGTGCCGACCGCGCGGTTGCCTGCAAGCTTGGCCAACCGCACGACGAACTGGCCGGCTCCTCCCGCCGCAGACGATACGAACACAGTCTCGTTGCTCTTCATCTCGCCGACCTGCTCCAATACAGCGGAGGCCGCGATGCCGCCCACCGTCATGGTCACCACGGCCGGTGACAGCTACGGTTTCTTGATCAGGTTGGCCGAGAGCACCTCCAAGTACCCGGGGAAGGTTCCGAACTTCTGGTAAGCGACCTTGTCGCCCACTTTGACGTTGGTGACGCGAGCTTCACCTCCTCCCTGCTGCGCTCAAGCTCCTCGTCCGTGGGGCCCGGACGTCGTCTTGTACTTGCGCCAGGCCTCGTGGAAGATGCGGCGGTGGTCGGCTAGCATGAGCTCCCTCAGGTCCACGAAGCGAGACTGGCGCACTCGCTCCTCGACCTCCGTCGGTTTCGGCAGACCTGCCCCACGTACGGCCACCCAGCGGATCGCCGTCTGCAGCACGCGCACCGAGCTCTGGAACAGCGGGTAGCGACTGACAAATAATCCTAAGACGCCGACCAGGTCTCGGCTAATGGAGTTTGGCATGAGCGGTGGCGTTCGAAACCAAGCGCTGCTTGGTGGCAGCGTTCGAAGCCCCAAATGAACCAGCTTGTGACTGCGCCGCGTGGTGGCTGCGTGGCTGAAGCGAGGCCGTTTTCTGCTGGTGCTGCTGCACCTTGAGTCCTGCTGCAACTTTAGCTCTGCTGCAACGTGAGGTTGGGCTTGGCAAACGTGTGTGACGACTTCCTTAGCTTGAAAACACAATTTCTACAGCTCCGTCCTCATCGCTTATCCGCTTCGCTCATCAGCTTCATTTCCTACGCATAGAAATACACCGTGAAATTTTGTTGTCCGTGGTGTCACGAAAAAGTACAGAAGCATGACTATGTTCGAAGCACGACTAATTAGAGTGAACGGTGTAGTGTTTGTATTGAGTGATTTATCCACGCCAAATGCGATATGTCCGATATATCAAATGAAAGTACTGACGGTCAGACTAATAAGAGTGAACGGTGTAAGTCTACGAGACGGTGATCGCGATCAACGTCGCCAAGTCTGCAGTCAGTTCAAGGAAGAAGTGGTGGTTGTGAGTGACATCCAACTTCAAGGGAGAATTCTTAAGAAAAGGGTGAGGCCTTTCTCGGAATGACTCGTGCATGCGTGCACTCCTCCATAACGGGAGGACCTTCATAGTGAGATTAAGTCTATGGTTTTTTACTGCTTGCGAAGCTTTCCCTACACAACAACACTCTATGAACACGATTCATTCACAATTTTCTGACAAAACAACACAAGTCCTTCTTCCGATTAGTAACTTGCCTAGTCCTGAATTCAGTGTCGTCATAAAGACTTGGTGCCACAGAGACTCTTAAGAGCTCCTAGGATATGATCCCAAGTGGCTTTTGTGCTGGATTCGAGAATTAGAGCAACATGTTCGGTACACTACCTGCACGACAAGGTCCGGGTGGAGCTGCTCGCCAAAACGATAAACCAGTTCCTGGTGTGAGGAAGGTCTCTGGTGGTGGTAAAGCTCCTAAGTATGACGACGAAGGAGGCTTTGATCTCTATCGAGCGCGATTGGAATCATTTCTTCATCAACGCGATTGTTGGGCAGCCATCACTGGGGATGATGGACCTGACCCACAAAATGCAGAACGGAACCGAGTGTTTGAGGAGCGAAATTTGTTTTCCCGTGATACATTACTTTTGATTTGTTATCGAAAGATGCGAAGAAAATATGCAAACTGACTAGGGCGAACGAGATGTGGACTACGCTCGTTCACGACAAGACCAAAATTGACTACTCTAACAGTATTCATATTCTTGCTAAATTGTATGGTGCAAGATATGAAAAGGGAATGAACATGAACACATTCCTGGAAATACTTGAGGATTACAGGCGAGAGTTAGAAAACATGAACACGGAGATCGCGGATGCGGATATGGCTCGAATCATATTGACTTCTGTGGAAGGCACTCACCGAAATGTCATTCGGATGTTCAATCGTGACGATAATCCTCCAAATTTGAGCCAAGTGTTAAACACTCTGCGAAGTGAAGCGGCGATCGGTAGCGCAGAAGATAAGCGTGAGCCACTCGCAGAAAATGAGGAAGAGGATAAGAAGCTAATTGGTTCGATGAAGAATGGCAAGGGTAAACAGCCCAAGAAGGGAAGTTTAAGAAGAAAGTTGGTGGGGAAAGAAGCCATATGTGGAGAAACGCTCATGTCATTATTGTGGTAAAAGGGTCATCTGCAAGCAATATGCAGAATTCGCCTGGCTGATCTAAAGAAGGGGCAGAAGCAAAAGATGATGAAAATGACAGCGAAGCAGGAAAAACGCCAAAGAACATCAAGAAAAAGAAATCGGATACAATGGGGTTGATGAGGTGGTCTCGGCGTAATCCCGAATCGAAAAATATCAGTATGATTCACGCTGTGGAAGACCGGCTTGTGCTTTCTGCTTCTACAAATCCATTTCCGCAGGAGTGGATGCTTGATACTGGTACTGGTATGCACTGCATCAGCACTCGACTACCTGGAAATGATGAGGAAATGTCATTCCTTGACTGGAAAGGTGCCAGCGCAAGCTCGGGTGGTGTAGGTTGTGTGCGTGTGTGGACGACAAATAGCCTAGACACCGATGGTGATGCGATGATGCTGGAATTGCAGGAGACGCGTTTTTCGCCTAAAGGTCCCACGAATTTAATTTCGCAAGAGCGTCTAGAGCAAGATGGTTGGGTCCTCCTGCAGATACCCCAGAAGACAGAGTGACGTATTTTACGCATCCATGACGCACGGCATAGCGACTGGTATTCAAGAAGAGACGAGGGCGCTACTGGTTAGATACGACATCTGTGCAATGCAATGCGTCAGTGGGAGCAGTTGTTCTGGTGACTGGTAATCACAAAGTGATGTTATGACACATGCGATTTGCGCATCAAAATGTTGCGGCGATGAAAAAATGGTTGAAGCGGGAACAGTGGAGGGCATGGAGGCACTGACACTGGCAGATTTCAACGTCCCGTTTCGATGTATATCATGCCAGCGAGCCAAGCAACGACGGATGACATACAAACGACAAAAAGGAAAGCGGCAAAAAGATTGCTATGCTCGTTTGATGTATGATGTCTGCTATGTTGGAGTGCTCACACCGGGAGGAAATCTTTATTTTCAATTGATCCAAGATGAGGCGTCCCGGTTTAAATGGTGTTTTCTACTGAAGTCGAAAGGAGAGGCATCCACAAATGTGATACCGACCTTCCCTCGTGTTTGTGGGGAGAAGTGATAGGATATGTGGTTGAAGTCGACGATATGAGTGCGACCAAGGCACTCAGCGGCTCGACTCCGTTTGAGAAATTGTATGGAGTAAAACCAGAAGTTCGTGATTTACATGTATGTGGATCGGTGGTGTTTCACCACATCCCGAAGAAAAAGCAAAGAGATAAGTTGGACATGCGAGCAGACCCAGGAATATTTCTTGGCTACGCAAAGACTTCTCTAGGGTATCGAATTCTGGATTTGTGCACCGGGAAATTGATTGAACGTCGGGATGTCATTTTTCACGAGGACATCACGGCAGACCCCAACTACGTGAAAGACTTGGTTGATAAAACATACTTCGGGAAGATCGTAGAATTACCGTCGTCTTTTGATTATGTCGCATTGCCAGTAAGCCGATTGTTGTCATTAGGCGAAGAAGAACTGAAAACTCCTGAAGATGATCAGCTTCAGCATAAAGAGGAGGATGATGGTCAGTTCTATGACGCTAATGATGGTAGTGACACGGAATTCAAAGAGGATAACGACAGCGGTGATGGTAGCAGTAGCAGCGGAATGGGCGATGATGACGATGATACGGGATTCTGTGAGACTATGGACATCGATGATGAAGATATAAAAAGTGATCAATATGCAAGTGTGAGAACAAATAACGCTACCACGGGATCGAGCCGGGTGACCTCGAATGAATCACTTCCTCAATCGAATGCAAATCGAACGCCCGGAGTTAGTGGGAGAACTGACCAAAGCGGTGAGGCTGCAACTCCTACGCGTCGATCTACTCGAGTCCGTCGACAAACTAAACGATTTAGCCCAACGAAGTGGACGATGGCGAGCACGATTTTGCAGTGCATGCTGATAGCTGTCGTGAGTGACCTACTGAACCCTACAAGTGTACAAGAGGCTCTTGCTTTAGAATATGCGGTGGAGTGGAAACGTGCGATGGATTACGAGTACCAGTCGCTGATGCGGAACGAAACATGGGTTCTGGTGCCCAGGCCGAAGCCAACCCGCGACAAACCTGTTAACATTCTGAGTTGTTTGTGGGTGCTGGCGTTAAAACGAAACGCAAAAGGATTGATCGAGCGTCACAAAGCAAGACTGGCCATCAAGGGGTTTAGGCAGAAATATGGTATTGATTACTTGGAGACATACTCCCTGTAGTCCGCATCGAGTCTGTCAGGTTGATATTGCTGCTAGCTCTATTACTTGGGTTGGATGCTCGTCAAGTGGACTTTGTGACCGCGTTTTTGAACCGGGTCCTGAGCGGAGTACCTATATACATGGAGCAACCTGAAGGCTATGAAGATGGTACGGACAAAGTGTGTATGCTGTTGAAAGGCCTGTACGGTCTTAAACAGGCATCATGCATACGGAATCAAACACTACACAAACATCTTGAGGCCATTGGATTTCAGAAGTGCACATTTGATGCAGGTATTTACTGTAAGCGAGGTGATAATAACATCGTCTATATCACGGTGTATGTCGATGACTTGGTGATAGTGGGAGAGACCGCGGACATTGACACAGTGGTGAAAGAATTAGGTGCAAAATTCAAACTGAAAGACTTGGGTCGCGTCCGGTTCTTACTTGGCATGGAAATAAATTATGAGCCACGGAAAGTGTTGTGTATCTCGCAAACGGCATATGTAGTGCGTGTGTTGAAGAAGTTTGGCTTGAGCAAGGCAAGACCTGTGCGGTCACCTCAGATGCAGAACGAGCCAACACTCCCAGTTGAAAAGAACCCTGACCTGATTAACGATCCCAAGATCCCATTTCGAGAAATAGTTGATCCCTGCAATACTTAGTGCACTGCACCCGGCCTGATCTAGCGAACGTGGTGAGGACGCTCGGCAAATATGGAAGTGCGTACACAAATGAAAATTTTCGGCTAGCCCAGAGAGCATTGCGGTACTTACGAGGAAGTGCACAGCTGGGTTTGGTGTATCGATATGAAGCAATTGCTGCCGATGCTGTGGTAATTGATCGTTCGCTGATGTAATAATTTGATACTTTGAAAACCCCTAATGACTTTAGGAGCTCTTACGAGTCTCTGTGGCACCAAGTCTTTATGACGACACTGAATTCAGGACTAGGCAAGTTACTAATCGGAAGAAGGACTTGTGTTGTTTTGTCAGAAAATTGTGAATGAATCGTGTTCATAGAGTGTTGTTGTGTAGGGAAAGCTTCGCAAGCAGTAAAAACCATAGACTTAATCTCACTATGAAGGTCCTCCCGTTATGGAGGAGTGCACGCATGCACGAGCCATTCCGAGAAAGGCCTCACCCTTTTCTTAAGAATTCTCCCTTGAAGTTGGATGTCACTCACAACCACCACTTCTTCCTTGAACTGACTGCAGACTTGGCGACGTTGATCGCGATCACCGTCTCGTACTCCCTCTTCGCTTTGGATGCACAACCCAGGCGCACTGTGTTTGGTTAAGCCGTTGCTGCAGCCTCAGCGACAAAGACCCCAGCCAATGTCTGCACGCACTCCCACTTCGCTTTGGATGCACAACATGGACACATCGCAAATAAAGCACCTACATGCATTAAAAGTAATCACACACACAAGAATACGCATCGAACAATCCCAAATACATCAACTTGGGTCGTTTGTCATATGCCACAGCACATTTCACAGCTCACTCATTTCAACGTCGCATAGGCTCGCCCAGGCGGCTTGAACATCTTCCATGTTGAGTTTGTCGCGCAGACGCTCAAAGACACACGGCCCTAATCCTTTTGTGAAGATTTCGGCGAGATTTTCGGCACTTGGTACATATTCCAGTGTCAACTTGCCGCGCTCCACCCACTCAGCAATAGACCTCGTTTTCTTGGCTTAGTGCTTCTGGTTTTGCGAGTTTCCGTTGTTCTCCACATCATGAATAGTACTCTGATTATCACAATACAACGTTGCCTCTCTCTTCTGCGGCATCTGGATGTCTTGCAATAACTTTTGTGCCCACTTAATTTCCTTTGTGCACTTGTGTGCCGAGATCAACTCAGCTGCACACGTGTCATCCGCTACGCTGCCCTGCTTCTTGCTTTGCCGCCAAACATTTCCATTCAGTCGTAGTACCCGTCCACTAACCGATTTGCTTGTATCTGGACAACCTGCATGATCAGCAGAATTATTTTTGTTGTCGTTAATTCCCGGTTCTAGGACAAAACATGGGAAAGTACAGCGTACTTAATTTAAGCGAATTTTTGTCCTTAACTCGGATTGCCCTAACAACCCGCCAAATATGGCTATTTTGTACGGTATTTGAAAAGCCAATGTATTCCGGTAGTTTTTCGTTTGATATTAAATAAACAGTGCTCTAAGACCGATATAAGACAAACTACATCGTTCCAGTCGTGATTACATTGCTGCCCTAGTTCTAAAGCATTGCGGCGCTGAAAATGGCATCTACGAGGGTGTTCGTGAAGAAATTGCATGTATCGCAATCAGAAGTATACAAATGCAACACAGAACAAGGATTTGACACATAAAATGAACCGACATGTAGCCATTGTGGACGTAAAATATCCATTTTATTAGCAGTTTTGCCATTTCGAATCATTTCATCTCCCCTACTTACTGAGACTTGAAACTTCGTAACCTACAGTTTCAGACCTATGTGAACAGGCATATCAATTTTCAAAGCAATAGCATGCCTCCTTCGTAGGGCCCCCGTACAGACCATGCGGCCTGTTAGGGCAATGCGTGTTAAATTAAGGACCATGGGGTTGTGTAGCTCTCAAGGTTTCTCCATGCCAACATTTTACGATATTGATGCCCCGCTTCCACTTCTGATGGAGCCACTGAACACTACAAACTGAAATATCTCTTCTAGGCAGCACAGGAGTTGGCCTTGACTTGATGTCCAGCAATTTGTCGACGCGCCAAACACGCTGGACTCGGATTGGAAAGAATATCGCAAATGTATACGCGTGGCTGCAAGCTGTGACTTCAGAGATCAAATGACAGTCTGGCCCACCTGAGCCTTCGCTCGCCTCTGGATCATCAAATGTGCCTCCATCTGTTGGACCTGCATCCAATCCTCGGGATGTGATGAAGTGCAAAATGGAGAGGATGAGACAGACGCGTCTTGGCTGGCCGCCGGAGCACATTGTCGTCTTGTACTGTAGAAAGCCTCACTTTGCAATTTGCCTTCAAGCGCAACCGTCCAAGACACAACCAAGATTCAACAATGGTCGACAGCACAGTTCTCCTCATCGTCCGGATCCTCGCTGCCTTCGGCGCGTTGGCCCTGATCTGCAGCCCTTCCATCCTCATGCACAAGATCCACAAGCAGAAGCACGTGGGCGTCGCGTCCGTGATCCCGCTCATCATGCTGGTGATTAACTCGCACGTCTGGATGATGTACGGCTACATGTCCGAAAACTACTTCCCGATCTTCAGCTGCTATGCATTCGGAGACCTTGCTGCCTTGGTCTACGTTGCGGTCTACTGGCGGTACACCACTGAAAAGCCCTATGTGACTCGCGTACTTGTCGTGGCAGCTACAATACTCGTCATTTTCTCAATCTACGCCATCGTTGGGGATTGGCGGCTCCGACCAGACGAGAGCTGAGGTCGGTCTAACACTGGGCTACATTGGCGATGCAACGGCCATTTGCTTGTACGCGGCACCTATGGAGAAACTCTTCCAGGTACTCAAACACAAGTCTGCAGTCTTCATCAACGCGCACATGGTGATCGCGAGTCTCACCAACAACTGCATGTGGTTCACGTACGGCCTCTTGGTAGGCAACTGGATCATTATCGCGCCCAACATCCTGTTCGTCACGCTCAACTCGTCCACGTTGGTTCTGTGCATGGTGTATAACCCCAAGACCCACCCGCTACATGAGAGCTACTTCGCCGACAACGACCCAATTGAAGTTTCGGTTGAGCTCTCACCCAAGGCTACAGCCAACAAGGTACCAAACATACCGAGCCCCGAGTACAAGGCCATGCAGTCTCCTCTCGAGCATATCCGTCTACAACTATTAATAGACAGAAACTAAAGAACTACATGTATTAACCACCTATTTCGAACTGGTGTAGATCAGCTTGTGACAAAGTAAGTGAACATGAGGGGTCCATGATGGGCGTTTATGTAAGCCTGCCGATTGCATGATCCTTTACTCGACGAAAGCTTGGGCTCACTTCACATTCGACCGCCAAAGCGACACGTTAGACCCAAACAGCATGCCGGTGTCATGGTTGTGCGCGTTTGGGTCGCGTGCTCAACGATCACGATGGCCTACTTACCGTCCATATTCGTTCGGCGGATCTACAAAGAACGAAACACTGGCGCTGCCTCTATCATCCTCTGCTCACGCTGCTGGTCAACTCGCACGTCTGACCTGTGTAACCCAAGCCTCCGACGATCACGTAGATAGAAGGCAGCACCAAGACTGCAAGTACAACACCAATCGATCGGGGACACGGTGTCGCTCAGACGAAAATCGCCAGTAGATTACGAGATAGATCAGAGCGGCGAAGTCCCCGTGAGGAAGACTGGAAAGCTCGGGAACCACGTCTTGCCCAGGTAACCGTACATCATCCAGACACGGGCGGAGGTGGCCGAGACTGAGGGTTACATTTGCGATCTCGCAGTGGTGACACTGCACCTCGTTATGCTGAGGAACCTCATCAACGTGTTCCAGACGAGGTCCGTGGCGTCACTCAACCTGAGAACGCTGGCTGTGGGCACGGTGAACACGTACAGCTGGTTCACCTACGGCTTGGTCACTTCGAACTGGACCATTAGCGGCCCACACGTCTTCGTCATGGTGCTCCACACGACTGCGCTGATCCTGTATGTTGTGTTACGATCGAAAGCGACAGCTAGCGCTGCAACCATCGCTGCGGGTGATGATGAAGCTATCGTGGTATCCGTTGAGCTCTCACCGAAGATTGCTCTCGATTCTAGATCGAAGACAGCTAGCCCAGAGTACCATGTGCTGCGGTCGCCGATGCCGCCGCTGCGCCACTAGAACCCAATGTACACAAGTATTGCGCAACTAATAAACGGAAATGAAAACTTGTTGCGATTGCGAGTCTGCACGAAGATAAACTTCAACTGCACTGAGCCGGGGAGAGAGGAAGGTCACCAGAGCCGTTGGAAAAAATCTAATCTGAACAATGGCGCGAATGCCAATGGTAGAGCATGACTGTATGTTTAACAAAGAGCGACAACGTTAATCAGACTGGATAACAGCTAATTGACCTCCTACAGCTAGGATCACGGGCACGTACCCGGTAGATATACACTGCGAAGGCTCCGACAAACCAGCAACTTCAACTGCGACATGTTCCGTCATCATCGACTCGCTGCTTCAGGTCGTCTCGCCCTGCCAAGTTGGCAGTGCCAAGTGTGGCGAGCACCATCGATGCGGCCTAACCTCTCTCACTCACAACCTGCCAGCAGATCCCACCATTTCTCTTCATGCGCTGTCTTGACGAGCGAGAAATTCCGGTGTAACCGTCTCGGAACCGTTGCACGTTCCCGAAAAGCATCTATAGAGGAGGAACACGACGACGAGTCGTCTCAAAGCTCTGCCACACGCAAGAGCACAGCGAGGTTGCAGCAGATTCCTCCATGGTGACAATGGGGTCTTCCGGACCGGAAGTTCCGGTGCGTGGGCGTTCAGTCGATTCGGATTGGCGGTCGCTGGCGGCCATAAAACGGTCCTGCCGTATTGAGTCATCGTTAATTGCACAGGTACAGTAGCACTTCTCAACCTCCGTAGAGATTAGTATACAAAATGATCGAGAACATCACATCTCACAGTTTGATTTGACCTCATCTTAGATTTCAGTAAGATCAATTATCAAAGTTACCCTTATCCAGAAAATCAACAGCTACAACCAACACAACAGACGTCACTGTCCCATCCATTTGTCAACTGCATTCAGCTTTCTTCCAAGCGCACAGCAACATGGTGGACAGCGACGTCGTCATGGCCGTTCGTATCTGGATCTGGTGCAGTACGTTGTCCATGATCTACATGCCGTCACTCTTCGTGCGTCGCATCTACCAAGAACAAACTGTCGGTGAAGCCTCCATCGTCCCCATCTTGTTGGTGCTCGCCAACTCGCACGTCTGGATGCTCTACGGCTACCTGGGCGAGACGTGGTTCCCGAGCTTCCCAGTCTTCCTCATTGGTGACGTCGTGTCACTCGGCTACCTGTTCGTCTACTGGCGGTTCGCCTCTGACCGACACCAAGTCGCCAAGTCCATTGGTCTCATGTTCGTGTGGTTGACAGTGTCAACACTCTACGTCATCGTCGCCAGTGCGGGCTTAACAGACCAGACACGGACTGAGATCTGGAAGACTCAGGGCTTGTGTTTCTGTGACGTGACTGTGGTCTCCATCCACCTACTCATGCTGCAGAAGCTCATCACCGCGTTCAAGCAACAGTCCGCTGCGTCGCTCTCCCGCGAGCTATGGCTGTGGGGACTTTCAACACGTTCGGGTGGTTCACGTTCGGTCGCGTGACGTCCAACTGGGTCATCGCCGGGCCGCAAGTGTTTGTCATCGCACTGCACTTGACCGCGTGGACCATGTACGTCATGTTCAGTCGCAGAATGAAACCAGAGACCAGCGACGTCGAGGAAGGCTCCGCTGTCGCGTCAGTGGACTTTGATGTTAGTGTAAAGGGACACCCAGTTCCTAGTAGCCCAGAGTATCAGGCCATGAGGTCTCCACTGGTGCCTCTGCACCGCTAGAGCAAAGAGTAAATTATGAAACATACGATCGCGTGCCATCGCCACAGCCACGAGAAAAAGTGCGGAGGCCAAGCCACAATCACCACTGCTTCATTGAGACAAAAGACACGTCCATCGAAAAAGGCGACGTTCACTTTCTCTTTTGTTTTACAAGCTCTCCATCACGATGGTCGACAATGCCGTCTTCTGGGTGATCAAGATCCTGGCGGCGTTGACTTCGCTGGGAATGATCTGCAGTCCTGCGCTCTCCATCTTCCGAATTCACAACAAGAGAGACGTCGGCGTCGCGTCCGTCATCCCGCTCGCCTCACTGCTCGCCAACACCCACAACTGGGTGTTGTACGGCTACATGGTCAAGAACTGGTTCCCCATTTTCTGGGTCTTCGTCTTCGGCGACCTCGCAGCATTGTCTTATATTGCAGTCTACTGGCGATACACGACCGAGCGTCGTTATGTCTTGCGAGTTCTGGTGGTCGTGGCTGCATTTCTGCTTGTCACCACAACTTACGCAGTCGTGGGTGGTCTCGGGTATCTTGGCCAAAGTCGAGGTCAGGTCGGCTCGACGCTCGGCATCATCTGCGACGTCGTGGCGGTCTGTTTGTACGGCGCTCCGATGGAGAAACTCGTCTACGTGCTCAAGTACAAGTCCGCGGCCTTCATCAACGTGCACATGGTGCTCGCCGTGCTCTCCAACAACGTCATGTGGATCATTTACGGCGCCGTGGCGGACAACTGGTACATCATCTCGCCCAACATGCTCCTCATCGCAGTCAACTCGTTCACACTGGTGCTCTACCTCGTGTTCAACCCCAAGACACATCCGCTCCCGACAGCTTTCATACTGCAACAGAAAACGCCGACCAAGGTGCCGTGTCCATCGAAATCACCTCCAAAGCAGGCTTTAGTCATAAACCAGGTACCGGTAGCGAGCTCCCTAGTCCTGCGTTTCAGTCCATGTCGTCACCACTGGAAACGCTGCCAATCTAGTGATATTCTAAACCACAAATGCATCACCACTGGTGATTCACCAGGCTTTTTCGCGCAGTTCTCGTGGTCTGAAGTCGCTGCTCAACTTCAATAGCGACGCATCGCCGCTAACGTCAACCGTAGTCGACAGCCCTCCACCACTTCATCTCTTTCCTCTTCCTGAACAACCAAATCTTCTGGTAAAACATCAACACGATGGTCTCCACTTCGGTACTTTGGGTTATCAAAGTGCTGGCGGCGACGACGTCGCTCATGATGATCAGCAGCCCGTCGATCTCCATGTACCGGATCCACAAGAAGCAGGACGTGGGTGTGGCGTCTGTCATTCCGCTCGTCTCGCTGCTTGCCAACGGCCACATGTGGATGCTGTACGGGTACATGGTGGAGAACTGGTTCCCGATCTTCTGGGTCTTCGTATTCGGCGACGTAGCCGCCTTGTCCTTCCTCGCGGTCTATTGGCGGTACACGACCGCGCGCCGCTACGTCGGACGAGTTTTGGCAGTCGTGTTTTCAGTCTTGACAGTCGGGACTATCTACGCGGTTGTCGGTGGCTTCGGATACACCGGCCAGAGTCGCCACCAGGTCGGCTCAACATTAGGTTTCATCTGTGACGTGGTGGCCGTGTGTCTATACGGGGCTCCGATGGAGAAGCTCTTCCACGTGCTGAAGTACAAGTCTGCAGTCTTCATCAACGTACACATGGTGGTCGCCGGACTGTCGAACAACTGCACGTGGATCACGTACGGCATCCTCAGCAGCAACTGGTTCATCATCTCGCCCAACATCCTCTTCATCACGTTGAACTCGTTCACGCTCGTGCTGTACATGGTGTTCAACCCCAAGACACACCCACTCCCCGACCATTTCCGTCAGGACGCAGTCGACTCGGTCATCTCCATCGAGCTCACGCCCAAAGAAAGCTTCAGTCGTAAGATAGGTAGTGAACTCCCGAGTCCAGCGTTCGAGGCCATGTCGTCTCCACTCGAGACGTTGCCGTGGTAGATACGCATCACCAGAACCGATTTACTTCGCTAACGTGGATCGATGAACTAAACACGAAAGACATCAACTGGCGAGTGCGTCGGCCGTCGGTCTCCACGCCAGTTCATTTCCCAATTCAACTTCCTTCGTCCACATCTACGTAGCTCCTGAGTCATGGTGAGTAGCGTCGTCATGCGTGTTGTCGAGGTCTTGTCGGCTTTGACGTCACTCGCGCTCACCTATCGCCACTGTCGGCATCATCCGCAGCAAGAGCATGGGTGTGGCATCCGTGATTCCGTTGGCCACGGCGACGTCGCTGGTGCGTCAGCGTGCTGGCAGTGAATCGTGGTGCTGTTTGTTGCCACACTCTACGCCGTCGTGGGCGGCTTCGGCTACACCGGACAGACGAGAGACCAAGTGGGCTCCACCGTCGGCGTGCTATGCGACGTCGTGGCCGTGTGTCTGTACGGGGCTCCAATGGAGAAGCTCTTGCAGGTGCTCAAGTACAGGTCGGCCGCCTTCATCAGCGTGCACATGGTGGCGGCCAGCCTCGCCAACAACGTGGTTCACCTACGGCACAACTGGTACATCATCTCGCCCAACGTCCTGTTCATCACGTTGAACTCGTCCACACTGATGCTCTACCGGTACCTCGTCTTCAATCCGAACACGCACCCGCTGCCCGCCGACTTCAATCAGTCCGAAGACTCGCCCAAGGTCAAGACTGGTGTGAACGTCGTCAGTCCAGTGTACGAGGCGCTGCAGTCTCCTTCAGAGACACTGGTGTACAATAGTAGTGTAACTTATGCAACATGATGACCATTTCGCTGATCGTGTCGCGGTTTCCTCCTCTCGCTCGTTGAAGTGCGAGGTATCCATGTAGAAGTCCTTCCTGCAACGCTGGACTCGGCTCGAGATTTGGTTCGCGTGTGTCCGCCAGCGATTGGTGTCTGCCGATCTCGACGCGTGTGCGTCTGCCAATCCCCGCCAGTATTGCTCGCCATTGTGGTCCGGATGTCTTGCGGTCGATCCTCGATCCTCGATCATGTCGAAGTGGTCGAAGCTGAGACCGTCACTTTGACTTTTGCTACCCAACGATGGGAGTGTGGATGGTGGTGCTCAAGGCGGCCACGTCCATCGCGGCCATGGTCATGTGCTTGAGTCCGATTCCGTCCATCCACTGCATCTACAAGACGAAGGACACGGGCGAAGTGGCGGTGCTGCCTCTCGTGGCGCTCTGGATCAGTTGCCACCTTTGGTCAGTTCTCACGGTCTCAGTTACATGCATCGTTGTGTTCACTGACATGCTGCTGTACCGTATTGCTCTCTAGGATGATCTACGGCTACGTCACGAACGACATCTTCCCACTGCTTGCGACCTACCTCGTCGGTGAAGTGTTAGCGGCCTGCTACGTGGCCGTGCACTTCCGCTACACCAAGCACCGCACCTACACGCTCAAGGCAGTCGCGTTCGCGCTGGCATTCACAGCGATCGGCACGACGTATGCCGTACTGGGACGCGAAGGCGTGACCGACCAGAACCTCAGCACGGTGGGCAACATCATGGGCTGGATCACGGCCGGCGGCAGCTTCCTGCTGTACACGTCGCCATTCGAGACCATCAAGCGCGTGCTGCAGACCGTCGGGCGCCTCCATCCCCATCGCACTGTGCTGCGCCGGCTTCGTCAGCAACGCGCTCTGGATCCTCTACGGCCTCGTGGTGAACGACATGTTCGTCTTCGGCCTCGGCGTCTTCTGTACGATGCTCCCGCTGGTTCAGATCACTTTGTACTTCCTCTTCAACCCCAAGCGACAGCAGTCATGCTCTCTTGACACCGACAAAGATCAAAACATCCCAGAGACCAAGGATCTCGCCGCCACTCCTAGCATGGGAGCGCGAGAGCTCTCCAGCAATGCAACCAACTTCCACGCAGTGCCATCACCAGTATGAGCGTGAAAATGATCTTCAGTCTCGGTCTCACCATAATAATGTACGTCGATATTACTAAACAGTTCTTGTGCTTCTTCGCTCGTCTTCGTCGTTGTCTTCTAAGATTGAACAGGCCACAGATCCACAGAGTTCCATGACATTTACTTGGACACTTGAATGTTGTCAAGAGGTGAGTGCATGGCTTCGAACGCTGGACTGGGCGGTGTCAGACTGGCCTTGGAAGGTCGCTCGATGGCGGCTTCACTCTCACTGTCTCCGCGGATGTTGAAGTCGTTCGGGAGCGGGTGCGATTTCGATTGAACACGACACACAGCACGAGCGTGAACGAGTTGAGCGAGATGAAGAGGATGTTGGGCGAGATAATGAACCAGTTGTCTGTGAGGAGACCGTACGTGAACCACAGGCAGTTGTTGGTGAGACCGGCGATCACCATGTGTGCGTTGATGAAGACTGCAGACTTGTACTTGAGCACTTGGAGCAGCTTCTCCATGGGGGCAGCATACAAACAGATAGCAGACACATCAGCGAAGAAGCCCATAACGGAGCCCATGTTGTCCCGCGACTGGTTCGTGTGGCCCAGTCCCCCGACGACGGCGTAGATGGTGACGACCACCAAAATGGTGGTCATGATGAGCAGAGCTCGATTCGTGTAGCGTCTCTGGTTGGTGTATCTCCAGTAGACGGACAGGAAGACGAGAGCCACGACATCTCCGAAGAGGTAGATCCAGAAAATGGGGAACCAGTTCTCGATCATGTAGCCGTAGACTGCCCAGACATGGCAATTGGCGAACAGCGTGACGAGCGGAATCACGGACGCCACACCGACATCCTGTTTTTGAAGATCTGGTACATCAATAAGGCAGGACTACAGATCATGACTGTGCCTGAACAGGCGGCCATGGTCTTGATCACAAGAACGTCAGTGCCAGTCATTTCTTTCTCTAGTCGAGTCTTGCGTGGCACGCAGCCGATTGAAGAATGAAGGGACACGACACCAAGCGACTTGTTGTCGTTGTGTCGCTTCGTAATCGCTCAGATGGGAAGAACAAGCGCCTGACCTGGCTGCGATGTGTCTCGCTACGAGATGGACAACCATGAACAGATAAAGAGATCTTGCTTTAGTTATGCATACACCTGCAGTCCCTCTTTTGTTTTCGGCAGTCGTAGGAATACTTCTGCTCTTGTTTTCACGTCACTAAGCGGCTTAGCCCATGTCCGCAGTGTTTAGGCTGCGATAGGCGTCATGATCAGCGGTTGCATCTCGAACTCTCGCTCTTCATCGACAACATGCGAGTAGTGCAGTGCACTGGGCGTGGGGAACGGAGAAAGTTCACCAAACGGACGCGGGCTTCTCTCGGTGCCTGAGAACGACGGCATACTCCCGACGGTGAGTGGAGTTCCTTCCCCGCGTTGGTAGTTGAAGCTCGTGAACCGAGCAATGCGAGACGGACGCACGGTGCGGTACGTCGTAGGTAGAACGCTCTCATCGTCGAGCTCGTGCTTGACGCTGTCGAAAGTCTTGGTGGCCGAGGTGCCGTAGCCTTCTTCCAGCTGGGCATCCAGGTCCATGTAGGGGTTCGTCGGGCGGTAGATGAAGTAGAGCGGCAGCTGCACGACGCTGAATACGAGACCGATGACGCTCGGGATCAACACGAACATGTCGTTGTCTACGATGGACGTGGCCACCCACATGCAGCAGTTGAGGAAGATCATACTGCACAAGTTGATGGGCAGTGATGCCGACGACTTGGTCTCCAGTACCACCTTGACGGTGGCCAGTGGCGACGCGTACAGGCAGATGTTGATGGTCGCGCCCACGTAGCCCAGAGACTGCACCACTTGGTCGTAGCTCTGACCCGTTCTACCAGCAACACCCAGAATCACGTACAACGTGACCAGCACCATGCCGACAAAGGCCGCGGAGCAGGTTCGATGCGTCTCAAGTGTGTTCCGAGCCCAGCGATAGTAAACTGCGGTGAAAATGACCCCGCGATCTCTCCGACTAGCGCCGCAGCACATAGTGGGAAAATGCTCCGGGTTAGGAGTCCGTAGAGCAGCCAGAGGTGGTTGTTGAAGCACATGAGCACAAGTGGCAGCAATGCCATCTGCCCCGTCGTCTTGAACTTGTGCACCCGGTACATGTCGGGCGCCGGACTCAAGTTCATGCCGATCTGGATGGCGGCTGTCGTCAGGTGCAGCAGCGTCACAAGAGCAGAGGAACCCATGGCTTTCAGCCGACGAGGCGAGAGGGTCGAGTGACTCGACGAAGGAGGCGAATCGTGGTTAGCTTTCCAATTTGAAAATGAGGTCAAGGCGACCGAGAGCCTCCGTCCGGCAGACAATTCGTACCATGTCGAAATTATTCACACACGCCTGCGATGGAAAGTCTCAGCTTGGCACTGAAAAGGAAGCCTCATACGCCAGGCCGGGCTCTGATTCACCGACATGGCCAGTGAATAAAAATTCCGATTGGCCTGTGCGCTTCAACCAAAAATCTGCTCGTGATCGCGCACCTGAACATCGAAATGAAAAGCCGGACGGAGAGCTGTCGCGGTTGTCCATTACCTGATTCACAGCCAATAAACCATGGAAAGCGCTTGCTGCCCTGGCGATACCGGTACGGACGATAGGATACAGCGAAATTCTACTCTCTCCGTTAAGTACGAAGCGAGCGAGCAGATGAGTTAATTTAATTCAGTACACATCAACTCAACACAATAATGGTGTGGTAGACACCGTGGACACGTCACCGACGTGCCACAAATTTACAGACAAATTTAAGGTACACTCAATCTTTAACCCCAGTGGGACATCAAATGAAAGGACCAATTGCGAGTGTCTCTTGGGTCCGATGAATGAAAACAATGTAGCAGGTTGAAGAGAAGAGAGATAACAATGTGATACCATGACATGAAATTGGGCTCTAACGAATTAAAGCCTCTGTCGTTCATGCAATCACGACAACCACGTCGCGCTGAAAAACTTGTTATGTCCTTGCCGCAACGACAACATTTTAGGGGATCTATCACCATGCTATCACACCTCATTCATCAGCAACCGAGCAGACTGGCGGCAAGCCTTGGACACCAGTCTGGTAACTCGTCGTTTATTCGGCTCCACGTCCGACTGTGATCGCTTTCGAGATGATGGCGGTGCACGAATCCATCTGGACTGCTCCGTCATTTATTGGCATGCATTTGGTAGCTAGGGAGCTGAATGGAATCTGTCAAAGAAGGACTCATTGTTGCCCCAGCGTGGAGTGCGGGACAATGCCACCTCACATACTGTGCGATGGTACCTAGTGTTGTATCCTTTTCGGCCGTGTGGTGCATTCTCCGTGTCATGGTTTAGCTCAATGCACAAAATGCAGCAGAGTTCCTGGTTGACTCGAGCAGCTCCTGTAAAAACAATAACCACAGATCAGCGAACGCGAGAAGAAATAGTACGCAGATTGCTTACCGGGTGGTGGATATCTCATATTGAGAGGCGCAACTTGCGCCATTCGGAGTCGCTGCTGAAGTGTTCCCCCTTCCGGTAGGCGAACGACCTGGGCTTCTGGATAACAAATCCTTCCAACTCTTCAAGAGTAACATCGCTCCCAACTGCGTCGATGTGTACAACTCGAGGTTGACGTTTGCGCTTGTCAAAAAGAATATGCATGCATGAGGCTGCATCACGGCAAAACGCGTCGAACGTGGTGTTATCGCACTTGAATTGCTGGTAGGATGTGTACGATGAACAACGCTCTGTATCTATTAGAAAATCGCAGCTCTGAAAATGCAACACGTAATGAATTAGTATTAGGACGTCAACATTTGTAGTACATGCAACTGACATGTATGAGTTGAAGCGATTGATACGCGTTGTATACAGTCATCATAATTTGGAGCCAGATCACCGCAAGTGGACGTAAGTGTAAGTGCACGCCTTCACATTTTTAAGGTATCGTGAGTAGACATCGATACCGCCTTTCAATCTGTTCGAGCAATCACCGTTGGGATGATGTGCTTCGTAGCTGGAAGCGGGCTGCCTCGATCTTCAGTAAGGGCAACCAATGCTCGCCACAAGCTCAAATGCTGCTTGAGTGTCTCCAAGTCCCCGCAATGACCCAGTTCCTCGGTTGAAAATGACGGCATTGGGCATTCTGGTGCGTAGATCCGATCTAAACATGCCTCTCTGATGCTCGTAAACGCAAGCAAGTACGCTTCCAAGACGTCATCGCATCACCGCAGTTTGGGACACATACACTATGAAACCGTCCTTCAACGAAGCACATACTACATTGTGCAAAACTTGAGACCGAGGTCCTTGTTCGGAGGCAGCTCCTTGAACATTCCGCTATTTGTGACGGAATTTAGCGTAAACATAGCAAAACAGCCCCACTTTCCGGCAAGTAACTTCTCCTTTTCAATCGTATTAGTTGTGGTTCTCGTCTTTCAACACGGCGAAAATGCGGCCTTTTTGAGGTGATACAACAGCAGCTATATCAGAAAATGAAAGATTCTTTTGGTCGGAGCAGTGTTCACCATGACGGAAGTAAGGCCATCACACCTCTTTACAGCTAATCATCGTCACGTATCTACATAACAGTCCGTGAGATCGTGTCTCCACAATGTGAAAGCACGAATGACGATCCAAAAATGACGTCAACCGCGAGCAAATGTTACCTTCGTTCTTTATCCCGATTTTCATGTCAGTGGAAGACACAGTAGAAACCACGCTCCAATTAGTGCTGCGGCGGTTTTTATCGATGATCCAGTGACTCTGCAGTAGGCGCATTGTTGTAGCCCAGACGTCGATCGACTGGGTATTTTCCTCTAACGGAGAGAACCATGTTTGTCAAGTGGTGGACGCCAAACCGTGACATCAGTCGTATCGCACCACGACCAGTGTCAAGGCCAAGCAGGAACAGCAGCTCAACCGTACGGATTTAGCCTACCCTCGGCACCATCATCCGGTCTGCGTCTGCCGTTGTAGTGTAGTGTAGAAATAGGCATTCGTTCTTGGTGGTTTCTGAACCATTCGCGCTCTCTCGGACTCAAGCGGCGGGCATGATCCTCAGCACTCGACGGGGCAACCGTCATGCCGTACAAGCCAGGATTTTGCTACCCACCTCACCACTCCCTGCCTCACCTCGACTCACTATGTGAGACTCACCGAGGCTGCCTTCGATGAACAAGAACGAATTGCTTTTCCCCAAACTGGTTCGTGGATTCTTTTTTCTGTCAAGGACACTCCTAGAAAACTTCTCCAGTCCACTCGCCCGTATGTTACCATATATTCGACAGGAGCTGCTTCGATAGGAATACTCAGTACACAAGCTGAACAGAGACCGTTCAGACAATTCCCGATACACTTCCAACCCGTCATCACTTGGGTTATTCGATAACTGTCGAAGCGTGGCAATTGCATGAGGAATCTTGATTGCAACAAGGCCGGTAATGCAAAATTGCCTCATCAGAAACCAGTCAAGTGTCCTCTGACACTCCATCACTTAGACCACACACGTCTCAAATTCTGCAAAGAGTACTGGAGCAACGAGCTGCGGTTGGCCTCTCGTCCGGCAGTTGCGATTGTTCTCAAAGAAGGGTAAGACAAGACTAAATACGCGAGGTGACGCTGAAGCGCAAGGAGCCAAGGTAGGTCAAAGCAGCAGGACCAGGAAATGATCTTATGTTTTCAAAAGACGACCAAGTACGTTTGCTGCTGGCTCCTAGCTACCGCTTATTTAACCCACTCACTAGTCTCCTACCCTCATGTAGCATCCTCCTTGCGATCTTCCTGCCTCACAGTAGAAGCACCGCCATTTCTTCCGTCGTCTTGAGGTACATGCTCGTGTTACAAGACAAAGTTTGACCGACGTGTTGCACAAACGAAGTTGCCGAGTCCAAACTTGTATGCCAAGGCGTGCATCGAAACCAACGTAGTACCAGTCACCGAGCGAATTGAGCTCTTCGAGGTAGCCCATTGCGTCGACTCGGAACCCTTCTCGCTAACAATTCTCTGCGATCGACCTCCCGCTTTTCCATACGTGAATTGAAAGTTTGCACTTATCTATGAGTTCCAATAATTTCCCCTCCAAAGTCAATGATCTGTTTATTTACTGCTTTGGACTGGTAACCTCGGTCCAATGCGAACATGACACCATATAGGCGAATTTGGCTGTCCGTTGCCACCCCGCAAAGGGAACGTTGAACGACCTTCACCCCATTTACAACGGACTCACCCCTCGATGCAACGTGCCCGCCCAAAACCAATCCCGTCGCAAGCGATACAATGACATGCTGAACAGGCCCGAATCTGCATCAAGAACAATGGGTTTGCTCAGCATAATGCTAATCGATAGACCGTAGCTAGTCCACACAGTCAGTACTCATCCTTTGACCGAATTTCTGGTGCGTGTCAGTTCAAGATCATCAACCGAACTAGATCATAGCCGAAGCAAATCGTCGTCAAGACTGGCGATTGAGATCTGGTTCACAAAACCAATTTCTGAACACACCCTGCGTAATGAATCCATTGCATTCGATAAATTGCGATCATACTCAAAGGGTATCGTCCAAATAGCTGATGATTCAGGTGCTCGTCCACTTCGAACGCCAAACGCATTCAACCTTCAAAATATCACTTCTTTTCATGGATATCTTCACAGGAAACTATACGTTCTTGTTCGTGGGATCGTAGAAGACTTAAGGTGAGACAGAGTAGAAACTGAGCCAGAGTTCTACCTAGAGAAATTCCTTCAGATCAGACTCCGGTATGAAGGCATTTTCATCAAGGTTCGCATTGATATGCTGCCTCGCAACTGAAAGGACCGTTGGGTCCAGCCATGCTTTCATAACATCAATCGTTTCCACCTCAGCCGGAAGACAAGGTCGGGTGCCATACATCCGCACCACCATAAGACGCTCGACAACGCGCTTTGTTTCTTCGCTGGCTTTGTCAAGTAGAAATGTCTCCCATCATCGATGCGTAGATTGGTAGAAGAATCGGAAACAAGCTTCCATTTGAACCGCTACGCGCTAGGCGTTTTAGATTGTTCTCGATAAGAATGATCGTCTCCGGCCCCTGCGCTAGAGTCCTCTCTATCGGACATTGGGTCGTAAGTTCGTTGTGGCGGATACACTGTCAGTCGTAACTGGAGGAGTTCCATCCGGAGCAGAAGTTAACGCTAAATACAGGGCACAGCTGACGTTAACGACAGCGCAGCGACTGGTCTCTGCTTTGCAATTGCTTACCGGCGGTCTTGTAGAAAATGCTGTGGTGATGGAGCGCGTCTTGGTGGTCGTGACAGCACAGTTGAATTTTGCTTTGCGTGCGGAAAAGGTTGTGGTTAATAATTTGTCCTACTCGTTTTTACGCCATAGGACAAAAACGAACAGTGTATTTTTAGAGCTGATCTAATAGGTCCCTTTTCTTAGAGTAAATTTCACTGGGGTTAAGCTACACTATTCTAACCACTAAGTTCCCACATACCACTAAACTCTTGAGCTTACGCTTCCTCAAGCAAGGTGCTTGTGTGACCTCCGTCACACTTGTAGTCAAGTCAATATTACGCCTACGCGATCTTACGATGGACGCAGTTCTTCTCCCGATCGAGCAACTCCGAGTCCCTTTCGCGCTCTCAATCTCGGTGGCCGTGCCACGCCGGGCGTATATGCGCGAAGCGACAACCCCGGATGTTTTACATCATGAGTTCAGCTGGTCGAACAGCTTCGCGCCGCGTTCCTACCAGAAAACTACAAGTATCGCCAGTGCTCACGTTTTCTCGCCTGTAAGCACGGGAAGAGCGAGCTGCACGAGTACATCCAGGAGATGTGAGTACTCGCGGCGTCTCTAGTCGGGAACCCCTTTCCTGAACACATCAAGGTGATCGTGTTCGTGGGCGGCCTGCGAGTTGGTTCCGCACGCACGCAACTGCTACGCACGCAGACCAACACTATGGAATCGGCCGTCCAGGTCACCCCCAGGTGGAGTACAGCCACAAACAGTTTCATACTCCTGTGTCTGCTTGTCATTCTTCATCTACGGTCGCTGCAGAAAAAACAGTGCCGACCAAGGAACTGGCGAAGGACCGGTCCCCATGCACTTGGGCCTGGCTGATTATAACGATATACGCTGCTTCAACCGCGGCAAGATCGGGCACATGAACCGTACCTGCCCTGCGGGCGAACAGCGGAGGCTTGTACCACAAGACAATGGTCATTTCCCCGCGAGCAGTGCGAAGTCATTGATGCCTTGTTTGCCGCCAAGACGAAGGAAGGCATGACGACGCCCTCGTTCTGCGTTCGTAGGGCGAATGGAAAGTGGAGTCGTCTGGTTCAAGCGTATAACAAGCGGAACAGCGTGATTGTGCCGGCCCCGACACCCATCCCTCTTAAGGTTGTGTTGTTAAACAGCATGGTGTGAAGAAGTTTGAGGACTTTTATTGTTGTCTTGGCCGAAGTTGTATGTATGAAAAACCGTCAGACGAAGCGGAAAATTCGAAAGTGAGTGCCGTCCCCAGCTCTTCATCCGGTTTGGTTCTCTTTTCCTTTGTTGGCCTTGGTTGCCATTCAATAACATCTCTTAAGCTCAGTATACATATAGTAATACCAAGTTCTAACCAATTGGCATCTGTTTCTAACTAAGATTAGAAACCAGATTTGTTTACCAAAAGTTGGTACTTAACCTTAACTACAACAACTTTGGAAAATAGTGTCTCGGAGCTGTTACTGCGAGATTGTGTATGAACCACTCTCTGAGCCACTGAGCTACCAGGTCGACCGAGCGCTGGGATACAGAGTCATGTCGACGACTATAACAATAGTGACCGAATTAAGCAGATGGAGTGCTTCAAGTGTCACAAGTTTGGTCACTACACTAATCACTGCACCAACGGACAAGTAAACATTGCGGAAGTGGTTGAAGGTCATCCTGGGTTCGACGAGGAAACATGCGCGGAGTTGCTACATGCGCCACTATCGATAAATGATACGACGGTTCAAATGACCCAGGCCATCGAAGACATTTCCCGACACGGTTCCCCCAATCGAGGTGCCAGTAGTTTGTGCTGGACGCCATGCGTTTGCTCAAGTCAACACTGGATCTTCTAATACCATCCTGTCCAAGCGCGTCGCCGACGAGCTCTCGCTGACTTATAGAAAGATTACCCCCGTACAATTGATGCACGCTAGCATGCGTTGCGACGGATGGCAAGTGCAAGATGCTGTTAAACTTGAGTGCAGAGCACGAACAGTTCCTTCACAGCTCAGTGTCATGGTGTTGGGTCCCACAGTCGACGCCTTGACAAGTCGCGACATTCCCCTCCTCACTGTGAATCGTCGAGTCAAACCTTCCATTTACGACGGCAGCTGCAGAGGCGGCGGAACCGCTAAAATAAGAAGAAGAAGCGGACTACATGTCGCCTAGGGTGTTCGCTTCCACGCCTGAGTACAAAAACGGTACTCTAGATGCTCGAGACAGAGCTTACGGCGAATCAAGGTATACCCCTCGGCACCTTTTGCAATATTCCCAACAGCGAAATCCACATTACAACGGTGGAGGGAAAGCGGTGCTATCGTTTGCAGTACCCACTGCCAAATCTCATGAAGACGACAGTTTCAAACCAGGTTCACGAGTGGTTGGCAGCCGGCATTATTGATCTTGCACGGCCTGGCTATGACTGGAATAGCCCCTTGATCTACTATTACACCACATTACCGGACGGGAGGAAAATCGACATCCGCACATGCTTCGACGCGCGGGGTGTCAACATTATCCTGGTCATTGTCGCGAAACATCCTCTGCCGACGATCCAAAAACACACGCGGGTTTCAAAGACAAGCGTTTCGTGTCGGCGTTGGATCTTAAGTGGTCCTTACACCAGTTTCTGGTTGCGGCTCGAGAACGCTCGAAGCTTGCGTTCGCGTGGGACGGCGTCCAGAATTTCTTCAAAGATTGTCCATTTGGCTTGACAGCAGTACTGCATCACGTACAACCCATTATTCAAGGAGCGCTTTGAGACTATCAATACTACTGCAAGGTCTTCATGGATGCCATCACAGAGTTCGGGACACCCTCGAACAGCATGTCGAAGATCTACGCGCTGTGCTGACCAAGCTCAACGACATCAACCTGAAGCCGCGACTGAAGAAGTGCCATCTCATCTACCCTGCCATTCGCAGTTTGGGGTTTCTGGTTTGTAGTGTGGGAACCCTTCCCGACGAGGGCAAAGTCCAAGAACACATCGCATTCCAACTCCCTCGACCGGCTTGCAGGCGGCCTCTTTCTTGGGAATCGTCACCGTTTTTCGAGAGCATGTTCCTGGCTTTGATCATATAGCTGCACCGCTCGACCCCGTCCGCAGTGTTAACCCCTCCGCAACCAAAGCTATATAATATAGCGTGTCGCAGTTTGAAACATGCTGTATATATAGCATGTTCCATTAGAAATGGCTCGAGAACTGCAATTTACATACAAACTTCAAGATGAACCGTTTTGTTATGAAAACGTGCGTGAGCCGGTTTTGCTCATTTTGCACAGGGGTAGGTGGTAGTTGTCCATAAAAATGATGAGATTGTGTACAAATTCCTCACAATATTTCGCCACCCAATCCGGTCATTTCTCAAAATAGCTGTCGCCAGACAGCCCAAAGAATTCCTGCGCTGAAGATGAGGATCCGTGAAGGGAGTGTGCAGATCAACCTCGCGCATTGTACGTATCTGCATGAGTAGTAAGAGCTTCACCGCCGGCGTGTTCAAGGGAGACCCAACCACAACCCAGGCTGGGGCTGGGGAAGCAACGGCAGCGAAAACGACGATGCCGCCCAATAGCTAATGCAGTTTTTTCAGAGCTTGTACGACAGGGGCAGTTCGCGGTGATATCATCACCGACGAGATAAGTGGTGTGGTGATGATTTTGCGAGTGGCTACGTTAGTGTCTGATAGTCCATGTGCGGCTTTAGGCTATCCGAAGGCAATCTGCAACTCGCGCCGACGCCACAACCGTCATGGAAGTGACTTCATCTATTGCGTATACCAGCTATGGTTTCGCTGCAATAGTTACTTTCAGTAGATGTAAATGCATGAAGCCGCCGGCGGTGGTGGTGATTGTGGGCATGAAGCGAGGTGGCGCTGATTAAGACATCAATTGAGTGCATCAGTATCAATACAAGTTGTTAATCTTTTTACCAGCTTTCAGTGTATATACTTACCCAATACGTTGAATAGTCCAGTGTGGTAATGCCTCTGGATAGAAAGTCCACATGCATATGTTGGATATACAGCATCACCGAGAACACAATGGAAATAATAACATTTTTAAATAGCACGATGCTTTGCTGGATAACAAAATGTCTTTTTTGAAAATCCATTCTGTAGAGTCAGGATTCGTACTTAAGTGCCTATCATACAAATTTTAGCTTATGCCTATTTTATTCATCCTATATTATACGGCACGGAATTGTTTTGGTCAAGAACTGAAAAGCCTCGTGGTCACGGAGGAGTAAACAAATCGATTATTGACCTGTGGACCCCAGTATGTAGCGAGACATTTGAGCGTCTGAAAGCTTGTCTCGCGAAAGCATCTATTCTACATCACTACGAGGCAGAATTGCCACTGTTTCTTGCCTGTGACTGGGTGTCGGCGCGGTATTGTCCCAGCGATCTAAAGCCCATGGTTTCTGGCTGTTAGTCTGCTTCTCCTTCTCTCTCAAGGGCGGTCAACGCAACTACTCGGCGACCCAGCACGAGCTCCTCGCAATTATCTACGGTATGCGGAAGTGTCACGACATATCGTGGGGGCGATTCTTTACGTTGGTCACCGACCACCAGGCTCTCATCTTTATGATTAAGCAGGAGAGGCCTCACGCGATGATCCTACGGTACTTCAGCACGATCATTTCGTACGACTTTGAAGTACTTCACTGTCCCGCTCTCCAGAATGTGCTTCCAGATGCACTCAGCTGTCTCTGCCCAGCGCACCCAGCTCCAATCTCGCATTAATAGTCCAACAACTTATCAGTATCTCGTCGAAGACTGCACTTCAGGAGACTTTCGGGCTCCGTCTTGTCGAAGATACCCAGGAGCAGCTCGGCACTGTTGCGACTGAGCACACCCGCGGACACTTTGGTACGGATATTACCGTGGAGAATTTTGTTGAGAAGCGCGGCTGCTACTGGTCTACCCTAAACCGAGACTGTGAGGGTGGGTGCAAGGCGTGCATCCGGTACAACATCTACCACCACGGTTTTAATCCTCTCACTTCAATCCACGCTGAGTATCCGTTTGATCATGTATGTACCGATTTTGGGCCAAGATCCGTGCACCAGCGCCATGGGCAACAAATATTTCCTGCTACTGTTCGATGTATGCATACGATTTGTGTTGTTACGCCCGCTTCGCACCAAGTCAAGCGACGAAGTGGCCTGCGAACTATTTTACCTCTTTCCTGTTTTGGAGTACCGAAAATCTTGCAAAGTGACAACGGAACCGAGTTTGTCAACGGTGTCCTCCGATCGTTCACAGACCAGTACAAGGTGATATCATCGACTAACTACTCCCTACAATCCTCGGGATAATGGAATTGCCGAGGTGCATGTGAAGGTGACAAAGTCAGTGATCTGCAAGACAATCAACGCTGATAATACAGCATGGGACCGTGCTTTGGCTTCTGCTCATTTAGCGATCAACACTCGCATTTCTTGCCGTTACGGCTCATCGGCTTTCGCTGTTATGTTCGGAAGACAGTGCAATCAATTTGCAAATAATTCGACTGCCAGAGGTTCATAGCTCTCGCTGGCCCTCGCGCGACCACTCTATCATCTTTCCGCTCTAGAAACCGGCCGCTACGATGCTCAAAGCCGACCTAGTAACCGGCCATCAGAATGCTCAAAGCCACGACGATCGCCATTGGATTTTGTCCAATACAATTACGGCAGGAATGAGCGTCATGGCAGTGAACCCAACGCGAGGATCTAAAGCAGAGCCCCGATACGAGGGCGCCATCCAAGTGGTGCGCAAAGGAGGTGCCTAGGTTCTCAAAACCAAGCAGGTCAATTACTGGGCCAGAATTTCACGATATACCAAGCTCAAGTCTGTTCGACGTTGACAGCGGCAGCTGCTGTTGCTCCCGCACATTCATTGTGAAAGCAATCCTCAATCATCGCGGTGGGCAAAACAACCGGAAATATCTCGTTCACTGGGCTAGTTACCAAACGGAAGAGAATTCTTGGGAACCTCCGTCCCAGTGCGACGGCATTCAGGTCACTGAATTTAAGGCACAATTCGGCGCTTTTGGAAAAGTCGCAGTGCATCCCCGACACCCACTTACACATCTAAACCTTAAGTCCCACCATCTCCCGCTGATATCTTGAATATCGATAATGCACCACCACAAACTATACGCGGCGATCGAGTCAGGGGTGGCTGCTTAAGAACCGCGTTTCTTGGAACGCAAAATAATGATAGCCACCACTGATTCTGGGGGGATGTTAGCTGCCTATCCGCTTCAACGCAGCAATAATGATCAAGTCGAAGATCGGGCTTCTAGAACTTGCGACCGCACGAGAAGTTCCCTCGACCACGTGTCCACCGCACCAGTTTGCGTGCATGTCTAGCTAGCTCAGTTCTTAATTTACTCTGTAATACACAACATGTTTTGGCTAATTCCGTTTCAAGGTCTTCACTTATGCGTGTACGTGAGTTGGTGCATTTGCTGTACGGTATTAGGGGTACCCATTTTCGAACAAAATGACCGTGATGCTTCTGAACCTATTTTTCGTGCGAAGTGGTGTACTACTATAATACTACAGTGGAAACCGCAATTAGTCTGTATTGCTCATCCGAATATTAGTCACATTATCATTTACTGATACTATTTGGTGTGCAAACACATTTTAACATGCTTAAACTAGCCCGTGGCCTTGGTCAAGTGATCATTCCTCTTCATCTCACCTTGGTTTAAGCCCGCCGTTGTGCAGAAACCGACTTTGATTGTTCTCTGGTAAGATCCGCCACGTGTTGTGGTAAAATATACCTGAAGTATATGATATACATCAGTGTGGCATGTCATCACCAAATAATTGGAAAGCAGCACCGTAAAAATGAACTAAATCACTAAAAGATACCCTACAGGGTTAATCCGACTAATGTACCACACCATTATTAGTGTGTACTCCAATATAGGGACCGATCCCCGTAGCATTTTTCCGACAGATTTTCTGTCAAAATCTCGCCTGTACAGATCGTGTACAAACCGTTGCTTGTGTGTTTAAATTCGGGCTAGATCACCAATGTTACGGGCACCATAGTGAGCACAAGTGTATTTGTTTTTAGACAACGATTCTAAGCAGCGTATAAATATGTCGGAGGGTGACGCACACCCCGACAAATGCGAGATCTATCAAGCCAAATGTAAGCAGAAGTGTCTAAAAATGATCTATCCATTTACACGCGAAATCGATGCGATAAAGGCTGCGGGAATCGGTCCAATAAGCGATCACAAAAATCAACCACCTCACGTAAAAACGTATCCGTGAAAGTAATTGCGGATGCCACTGTATTACTTTAATAATCATGACTAGCTCTCAGGGCGCCCGCTACGCGGACGCGGTAGGCATGGTTTGTTGGAGGAGTAGGGTGGCGCCCCCGCTTCGCTTGCGGCGGGTTTTTGTAGCATTTATCTCACCCACCCTCAATCAATCAGTGCCACACTGACTCACTTACGCCTACGCGTTCGCTCACTCACTCACACCCATAAAAGCAGTCACTCACACTTACTCGATCACTCACCGGCCCACGCACTTTTCTTTTAAAATCAAGTGTTATGTATTGAATGCGGCACACTATCTAATTTTGTGAGATCTCTCTGTACACAATATTGATGATATGTACTCGCCCATTCTCGTCGATAGCCTCTGGGTCCACTGCAATTTTGATAGCTTTTCTGGAAGTTATTCTGGACAGCGACATATACAGTTGTCCATGGGCAAACACGGGCGATTCCAGGTAAATTCCTATGTTGTGAATAGACTGTCCCTGGGCCTTGTCGATCGTTATCGCGAAGGCTGGAACCACCGGAAATTGCTTACGCTTCATCTTGAACGGGAACTCTTTGTCGTCATCCTCAGTATAGAAAATAATCCGAGGAATAAAACTGTCGTTCCCTTAGAAGGCCCTGACATAACACACGCTTCAATACTTCGCTCGCTCGGCGACACAACTCTGAGCCGAGTCCCGTTGCACAGTCCTGTGTCACTGTTCAGGTTCCGGATCAGAATGATCGGAGTACCCACCTTCAACACAATCCCATGTGTTAGTATACCGGAGAAGTTGAGAGAGTTCAAAAACTATTGCTCGAACATATTGAGGTCCGCGACTCCCTCAAGCCTTTCAACACAGAGATACTCCTTCGTAGCGCACGTGAGTCGTTCAGCCACCATATCGTTGATGCGCCTTACATGGCATTTGTAGGGGCCAGAGTACTCGTCTGGCACGTCACTCCCCAACACCTGGATACACCGCATCATTTAACGCGTTGACATTGCGCGTCCGTCGATCGTCTTCCATCTCGTCCAAGTCACGATCGTGTGATTCCTCACTTGGGAGTAGATTAAATGTTTAAAAGGGTTCCATATCATCATTCTCTGCGTCCTCGGAAGCAGTCACTGCACCCGAGATTCCGGAATGCTGCACATATCTCGAGGGATCCTCGTTCACCGCCTATCAGAAGTAAGAACTCAGAAAACTCCTCCAACTCAGCTGCGCTAACAGGATCCGGGGACGCATATTCTCGGTCAGACGTACTTGGCGGAAATGTTCCCACAGCGAAGAACTCTTGAAGCAGGCCACGATTTTCTCTGCTCGCGTGACGTCCTTCAACACTGGCAAAATCGGACGGTGGCCACCGCTGAAAACCATCACCTTCCCTCCGAACGGCTCCAGGTCGTTCTTCATGATATCACGAAACGTTCTATCCACTGCTTTCCAACCACGGTTCATCATAGGAGCCTTATCCCAGATCATGAGACTGGCTCTTCGAATCAGATCGGCTTTCTGGATCTGGAAATGCAGACGGCAGGTCAAATACTCAGTCAGCTTGATCGGGATACGAAACGTTGAGTGCGATGGATGCCCTCCAGTTAACAGTGTAGCCGCGATATCACGGGAAGCCACTTCGACGGCGATCTTCCGTTGCATTCTGACGTGCGCAAGTATCTGTTCCAACAAAAATGACTTTCCCGTACCGCCGGGACCACCGAGAAAAACGATTTATCTCCTCCAACCAGGCGGTTCACAGCCTGAAGCACTTGATCGAAAATGTTTCTCTGGTTGTCGTTCAGTCCATCCACTCGTTCCGCAACATGCTCTAGTGCGCTCTGCGAGTACGCGCTCAGTTCTTTCGGTACGATCGACAGATATTGCCCCTCTTCTACCAGGGGCGAAACATCGCTGTAGGTGGCGAGCTCCGGAAGCCCGTACACCTGCAGTGACTTGTCATTCGAAGATAAGTATTGGGCCACAAACTTCAGGTTTTGTACTCAGCCATTTTTAAACGGATGTCTTCTGCGCGCTCAACCTGAAGGCCTTCGTCGCTACTCTCGATACCTCTAACGTAATATTCCGACATTTCGGTCTTGAACGTTTCCCAAAGAACATGTGCTTGGGGAGGTAGGCAGTACACCAATATGATAACGAAAAGTTGGCACAATTGGGATGACATCTTGACAGCAGCCGCTTTAGTTAGGCTGCCGAATCAATCTGAATCGTCTTGAAGATAACCAAGCGCGAAGGCTGCATTCCGAAACACAGGGTGTATGTTATCATCTACCGTGAGGAGATCGGTGTAAGACTTTGAGGAGCACCGGTTGCACAGAAGAGTCTCAGGTAGAATCTATCCGGGTCTTGAGGCGAAACATAAAAATGCGGCCAAGCGACGCCACGTACTGTTTATACGGCTGCCACCTCTTCTCGACTTACCTGTACTTCGTCGGAACATCCTTGTACAGCAGATCAGCAATACCGTCCGGATCGTTCACACACAGCTTAAAAAATTCTGTCAGCATTGCTCTGTTTCCCCGGCGGATCAGATTATGGAGTTGGGCATTAAATTCATGACCACGATAGGCGACCATGTTCATGTCTTCCAAATGAATGGGAAGGTTTACAACAGAGTGCGTCGACCCTTGTGTAAGATGCATGAACAGCCGGTTTCAAGCCTCCACTAGCGAAATGTACCGTCCCAGTAGGTACTGATTAATCTCGTCGGCTTCAATATCTTCTCCATTAAGGGTTATTGTAATCATGCCCCTCCTTTGTAGACGTACTTGTAGATGTACTTAATTGCTTTTTCGTAGCACATACTTCGACGTTGATGTGGCAGTTGTACTTCTGAGAGAGAAATGGCACGATCCACTGATTATTGGTCGCATTGTCCCAAACTTTCCTTCTGTGAGCAAGAATTCCATCTGGACGACGCCGTGTCTGTACACAGGGTATTCCCTAAGTCGTCACGGTTTCCTCCGCGAGCGACTTGAGGAATTTCTTAGAGCATTTTCCGATCTTCATACACGGACCATTAGGAGTTTTCCGGCCACATGGCCCGTGCAGTATACTCGATATGACCGTCTCGTAAAGTTCTGGGTACATCTATTTATCCGGAAGTTCTGCAGAGACAAATTTGTCCACGTCGTCAGCACTTACGTGTTTATCCTCTGGCCTCAAAATGAGAAGGATATGACCGTGAGGAAGGCCACACTTCTGGTACGCCACCACAACCCGGGCATCTTGAATCCAAATAATCCGTCGTCTAGGGGTTTTCAGCTTTTCATTGAACGCACGGTATATCATCTCGGGTCTGTCCGCAGACTTCTCCCCGGTCTAATATTTTCCTTGATTTTCGGCCAGTTGGAATTTCAGGTCATAGTGGTTAACAGATTAGGACCTCCTGTTTCCCTGACGATAGCGATAGCGTCCAAGCGCTGGTACATGTACCGAGGACCACCTGTGAATTTCGGCGGAATAATAATCATGCGCTCGATCGCTGCGGCTGGCTCAGTCGAATCACCACCTGTTGTGGTTTCGTGGCGTATGTCCGACCGAGATGCTATACAACTAACTTCCTCGTCGGCAGCCATTCGATTAAATTAGACGGATTCGTTGTGCAGTGCGTCGGAGATCCCCTGGAGTTGCTATAGTCGATACTGGAGCTGGTTCGATTCGATATAGCGCAAGCGTTCCTGCTCGCATTTGGCCCATTGATCAACACAATACTGCTGCGTCAACCGCCCCCACGTAGAATAGGAGAGTCGCTTGCGGTCCTATCGTAAATGAGCTAGGTCTCAAACTCTAGGAGCGAGATTATTAATGGGATTCCCTGACGGTCCACACGATTACCCACGCATGAAAGGTGATAATTCCAACCTTGTCTCCATACGGAAAAAGAAGAGGGTACTGAAGGAGGTCGTAGCTGTCACTTGTCTCGAAAACTCGCTTGAATTCCCCCGATGCGTATGCAGGAGTATGTCTCGAGGTTCCGCTCCATTCTGATCTATCACGATGGCTGCAACCTCAGAAGCAGTCGGAGTGTTATTCATTACTGTGTTCGCGTTCTGAGCAACATGAAGGCGAAGCGTATGGTTGTCGTGGGGGAGGAAATCACGCAAACGCCGCGCCGGATTGTCCTCAGGCAAAGCTGTACCCGCCTCTTGACAGCGCTTGAACTCGGCAATAGCAGTCACATACTCAAATCCAGCATGGCGAACCAAAATTTTACGTGCGTTGAGAAACTGTTGCATGTAAGGGCTCGACCATAACCCTATCAACTACGTCTACAATCGTCTCGTAGCCCACCAGTCACCCCCAATCTGCTTTCCACGCGAGTCCTCATGTCTGAGTCGCTAATGTACACTTGTGCAAACATAGACCACCCGTTTAAGTAATAACGATCCAAGTGGGTGACAAACGAACCCTTGTACTCAAAAATTATTCACACCACTCCTCATCACGCTTTCATCAACTTGAAGAGAGCGATATAGCGACGCACCTTGAAGTAAACGCAAACACGTTGTTGTAAACCCGGATTGACTCCTTGAACCTCGGGTTACTGAAGTGTCAGTAATTTGGACGGGGCTCTCCGCGCCGTTGGAACTGATACCAACCCATTCTGGCAACAACTGGCAGGCCGGAAATTTCCACGCGTGACAGTGTTGGCAAACCCTCTCGATTTCGCGGTCGTCGACCAAGTATCGTGATATATAGTGGCGGCCTCCGGGTACTCTAGACGTGTCAAAATCTTCGTGGTTTGCTAAGCCCACGCGGTACTGGCGAGCCCTTGTACGAAAACGTTCAGTCTCTCTCCGCTGATCGACTTCCTCGTGCGTCAATGTAACTCGGCGCGCTCTCTTCCCTTTCTGATACTCTGTCACGTACCGCCTACCCCCGGTCCTTCAATTGCTGGCGTTCCTCATCGGGCATTAGATTGCGTTGAGACACATGAGCGGAAACGTCCCGTAAGCTAATGTCGCGGTGTTCGTCGGGCGGTAAAACCTCGCGCCGCTTTCTACGCGCCACGGCATTATCATCCCTCACCACTTTTCGGGTTTTGTTGGCCTTGACTTCTCGTTGTGATCTTTGGGCAGAAGCGTCTCGATCGCGCTGTTCCTAACGATCCTAGGGTGTAAGATTGCCGCGCCAAAGGCGTGTTGCAGCGGAATCGACGCTGCGGATATGCTGAATACGGCCCAATGCAAGCCCAACCCGGCGGCGTCTGGCTCGCGGTGCGTCTTGTGCTCTATCGCGATTAAGTTGTGATTCTGAACAGCTAGATCGTTTCCGCTGTTCCCTCAGTCTATCCAACTCGCGCACACGTTGTAACGGATTTGGAGTCATGTCCGATCTGAAGATTCTCCATGGAAGCCTATGAGAAGAGACCACACTCTCGATATTGAGATCTGTGTCAACCCCAACGGCAAACCCTGCGATGATAGGAGACTCATCAACTACCGCAGCGGTAGGTAGAGTGGGTTGAACGGGAAGCGCCGACAATAGCAGCGTAACACCCGTGAAAGGGTAATTCGAAACCGGACACAGGCCGATCCGCCCTCGGCCGCTGTACGACTGAGTTAGAATTAATACAGACGATATGGCCTCTCGGTTCGGTCGGGGAGGATGTCCCGAGTCAGAACGATGGCAAACGTCTTGGCTCGGAAGCAATCCGGCTTGACGGGATTGCTGTTCAACTTCGTGCCGATGGCAAACGTCTTGGTTCGGAAGCAATCCGGCTTGACGGGATTGTTGCTCAACTTCGTGCCGAACAGCAACAGGAGGATGAGTTGGTGGCCCTGTCGCAGCTACGGAGGGATGGCCGCTCCGTGACGCAACCATAGCATTTGGCTCTGTTTGGAGGGACCCTGAACCAGGGGCCCCATCTTCGAATTTGAAGTCACGCCAAGGAACGCGGACGGCGACGGCTTCGAGGCATCGCGAGGACGGTAGGCACGGACATGTAGAAGGCCAGGATAAGGAAAACGGCGTGTGGAGACGATGGAAGGGGTGCACGGAGTGATTACTGAGGATGGTGCGCATGCATAGGAAGGAGGACGGAAGGATGGCGGCCCCAAGAGCAGGAAAGCTCAGTCGTGAAAAAGCCTTGAAACCAGCAAGTTAATTTCTTTTTATATTGAGTTGCTAGTGTTGATCTACTCACCAGTACGCACCTGCCTGTCATACGCCTCGAGGACCGTCCTAAATCAAGGCGGCTCGCGACAGTGGTGCAAATTGAAGAACGGCATGTAGTATGCCAGTTTGAACTCTAGCATCAACAGCGCTAATACCATATTGCAAAAGAGAGAAAATTGCGCATCCACCATGGTGCGGTATGTAGATGCTGATGACGTTGTTGCCTCAGGGTTCCCGTTGCAACTGAAATTAATGTTTTGCACGACTCGCTCGTTGTGATGTATTGAGGAAGCCCGTCATTGATCAACCACTCCATCAGGTAAACACTGATTGTTGACTTCGCTGGTCGTAGCATAAATCCCAGGTTCTGGGATGCCTCCTTAGCTGGTAGCGAATGTTGGTTTAGGAGTGGCCGCATGCGCTTCGTCTATTATTTCAAGCATTCGCTCGCTTTTACGTCTGGTCACAGCTTGTCCCGTCTCATGAACCAGGTGCTGAGACGCCATGTGATCCTTTGCGTTCGAAGAATTCCCCAGCGCACCAACGCTTGTTCCCACGCATTATCATCTGCATTGGGACGCGATGAAAACTGTTTTGCACACAGAGTACACACATGTGTGTAGGAGTTTACAAGCGGGGTCTTCTCTGGCCACTGATGAATTTATTGCTGACAGAACTGTCAAAGAAGTCGCTAGCTCTAAAAATAAACGATATCAATGTACTCACTGAGAAATAAAATAAGTTGAGAATCTACCATGTGGGGCTAAGCGCTAGGGTGAATGCCGCAATTGAAAAAAGAGATGAGATCTAAAGGCCAGGCTGCTGCAGGAAATGACGTACATTATCGAGTGTATGCACTACCTGGAAAAATAAATGAAAAGCCTGCACGATCTAGTCGGATATGTAATCTGTGCCACTCATGCCAGTCTAACTCTAGCGACAGACAAGAATGGGTGCACCAGACAAGAATTAAGAGGCGATGATAGACTACCGGGGTTGAGTTCTTGCATCTTCGGTAGGCAGAGTTCCCCGCTGTCGTCGTGGTTTATTTTGGTTCGGGGTCACAATGGGCAGGCCACACGTCGCCTTTACCTAAGTCAGTCTGCGACGCGAGCAACGCCAAGCAAGCAGCACTGCCGTGGATCGGCTATATCCATGTCGAAGCTTGTGGCTCGCTAGAAATTGTCTGCTGGACTTCGATCTGCTCCCGACGGAACACTAGACTTTCATCTTGGGGGACTTCTCGCTTACCCGACGATAGAAGGCCCTCGTCCGTGTCATGGCAAGTTCGGAACTCGTGGCTGGTCGAGTCTGCAGCTTCTCTCTACTCGATGAATCAAGGCACTACATCCATGGTTCTTCGTCAAGCTGCTAGTAAGAACTCATCCATCACACTCCGAGAATCTGGTCTGACCAATAGTCCGGATTGTCTACAAGAGGCTGTGCCTCCATGACCAATCGTCCGGATTGTCTACAACAGGTTATCCCATATGAGAGGAGCGTACGTGCTCGAGAATTCCGGTGCTCGAGTTTCGCCTGACGGTCCGAGCAACGGCTACGATATATGCACTGTAGCCAAGATGATGCCACCTGGGGAGTTCCATCGCGGCTCCCTGTATTCACGGCCAACTTTAGCAGCCTTTCAACTCGGACTATACAGCCTCTTGAGTAAGTTTGCTTTTCTTGCTTTTCTTGCTTTACTAACGGCTTGGGGACAGTGGTTCATGCCACGAGTCATCAATTTGGGGGCTACGTTGTTCTACGAGCAAGGAACCACATGCCTTTAGCCCGTATCCAAAATGAATGACACTTCGCTGTTTGCGTGCTTCGTCCTCGTTTTCCACGTCGTCCAAACCGTTCACTCACCCAGTATTCAAAGCCGCCCAGTTGGTCAACCCGTCCACTCAACATTCTTCATCTCTGAGGTTTTGTTGAGATCTGCGTGGTTTTTGCAGATTAGAAAGTGATCTCTTCTCGCTGCCAATATCGTCCTGCTTGACTCGCCGCAAACCACGAACTGAGGCTTCACTTCGTCGATCACTTCATCTCGGTCGATTTTCACCTTCCGCATATTGGCACTTCAAACACGAGTCGTCCGACCAACACCCGTTCTACTCGTTTCCTTCGCCGGTACGAAATGAGGCGTCAGCTCCGCATCATCGTCTCTCCTCATTTCTTACCATTTCGTGCTACCTTACGCACTGGCCGCGATCATGTGCTTTCAATCGTGTCTTGCTACATCGGGAATGGGAATGACGACTGTCGGATCAATTTTTCAGCTGTTCCTGTACGTGGGCTCGACCCAGCATCCATGTCTTTTCAGTCATTAAAGGTATGAAGACGGCAAATTGCATTCCAACTACTGTAACGGAAAGTGCCATTTCAGAGCACGAAATTGATTGAAATGGGTAAACACCTCATGCGCCACAAGAGCAAATAATTAGCAGTTCGTGCTGACGTAGATTTATTGCAGAAGTTCAAGCGATCTAAATACTATTGACGTTCTGACTATCTACCCACTGGTGCAGCAAATACGAACAGTTGCATTCCAGCAAATAGTAACAAAAAGCAAGTGATCAATTTAGTGCACACTGCTATTTTTATTCACGATGAACGCTAAGCAAAATCGTCATTGCCAACCAGCACACCGATAAAATCTTCAGTAACTCGAGCTTTCTTACCCGTCTTGTCAGCAGCAGGTGGAACCGTCAGTATGTCACTTCGCGACTCCAACCGAACCTCCTCACGCTTCCTCGTCAGCTAATCTTTTGTGCCAATATCGCCCTTTTGCTCCACCGTCAGAATACAGCTTCAGTCGCTTCGTCATGTTGGCGATCGATGGAGGAAGCAATCCGGTGCAGGAAAACCCGCTAACGGCGTTGTTGGGCCGCTCAATAATGACAGTCTTGTACGCCGCACACGCAATCTGGATGGAGGCTCCTTTGGACAGCACCATGCCAGCTGTATTGTACAGCTTCGACTGCAATGCGTCCGTGACTGCGTTCTTGAAAGGCTTGAATTCGGCGACATCTATCGGATGGTACATATGCGTAGCATTTAGTGGCAACGCGAGCAGCAAAATTCCTTTGTCGTGCGCTGCGCCAATTGACTCTAAAATGAAATACCCGTCCAAACCGATAAACACAATTAAAACAGTATGATAGTATTTAGGGTAGTACAGCACGTACCCATGTCAAGGTGAGTCGAGCTGTTGTCCAGCACTAATACGATGGGGAATTCAACGCCAAGTCTTGTGACTTCATCTGCAAACATTGACAACCACAGACGAAAGATGATTCCGTTAGTGAACCCCTTCGGTGCACCCATCCACCGTGCACCCGTGATGGAAAGCTTAGTCTTCTCAGTCTTGTAAATGCGTTTACCTGGTAGAACAATTAGCGGTGGAATCGCAGATCCCGCAGCGTTTACAGCAGCCACCACTGTCATGTGGAAGTTGGGACGCGTCTCCTTGCTCCATACGTTGGGGGATCGCTTGAGAGCGATCACCTTGGTCGACGTACCCATAGGCATAAAGGAAGTCTCGTCCATGTTAAAAACACGATCTCCCGTCAAGCCTAACTCGATCACGCGCTTGGCGATGGCGTGAAATAGAGCACGGACGGCGTCATACTCCACCGTGTTTCGTACGCGAGCTATCTTCTGCGCTGTGCGTGGTGCCAACTCAGGGTGGCGAGTTTTAAACCGCCGGTACCAGCCTTCGGTGAGCGGGCTAAACGGCGTTCCAGCACGTGTGACTGCACGATGAGGCTTCTCGTACACCTTGTTTGCGCGCTCAAGGACCCGTTATGCGCCGACAGGCAAGCCTGCACGCTGCATGCCTGCAATCCAGCTGACGAGGTGGGTTTCTTGCTCCGCCGACTACTCTGGCTTCGGCCCTCGACGCTTTTCCGTGATGACTCCAGTAGTTTGGAGTTTCTTGGACTTCTTAAAGAGCGTACGAAGGGGTACCGACGATGTCCGTGCCACAGGCGCAAACTTTTCCCCTTCGTACGCCCTGTCCAAGGCTTCTTCGACATCCTCCTTCTTGTAGCACCCCGACGCACCACCATGCTGCCGCTTGGGCTCCACGTATGGTAGTGCCACCAGGAGACTCGGTAAAGGCAACGTAGTGCTAGCCACCACCCAAACAGAATAACCGTGATATTTTATACGTTCCTACAAAAACGATTATTACCCATGCACTAAAGTGATACCGGGATATTTAGCAAATCAGAGGTCGCCGCTACAAAAGGAGAGCAATGATTGGACAAGGACTTGCATCGCGCACTAAACTGATTCCAGGCACTGAATTGGCACTTTCCGTTAGTATTAATTTAAGTACTGTTTCGGTACTCCGACCATATATCACTAGATAGTTGGAATCGAGGATATTTACAATATACTGATCACTTTGTTGTATTGTAGTACTGTATTAACCCCTTGGTTCCCAACGTCGTAACTTACGACATGTCGATTGACTTATGTCGTAAGTTACGACATAGATTGAATAACAATAGAAAATGGCTTGGAAACAGAAATCCAATACTTTAATCAAGTCATTTGAAAGCAATAAAGTCCAACAGGTAAAACAGGAAAACACAAAAACGAGGCAGGGGTAAGGGATACACACGAAAGATGGGACACGCGGGAAAGTATCCAGCCGCCACTCAGTCCGGAACCACTCATTACAGATTTTGCTCGATGGCGCGCATCAGACCGGGAAACGGACGAAAACTGCTGCAGTTGCCGCGGTATCGCGCAACATCGACTTCGGCCACTTTCGGAGATAATTGCGAACAGCCGGCTGGAAGTATAAGCGGCCGAAAGGGATCGAGACGAAGGGAGTTACGTGAGTGCTGATAGATCGACTGTTTTAGTAGGAGAAGAGGCTGTGGTGGCGTGTGCTTTAGATGCGGGCTTGCTGGACACGAATGAGGCCGACGTCGACAAAGATGCCACTGTTGACCAAGCTGATGCCGCTGCCGACCAAGCTGCTGCCGCTGCCGACCATCCTGCCGCTGCTGACCACGCTGCCGCTGCTGACGTTGATGAAGTACGTATGTCGCAGATCGACACAAGCGTGATGCTGTCCCAGGGGACGATAAAGCAGCTATTTGGCACCCCCAGTAGCAGGTCTGACGCGGAGCTGCCACGGGAAGCAGTTACTCACACATTCAATCTCTCACCCAGAGAAATTCGACATTCTGCTGCAAATCTACAGCTTCTGTCAGAAGCGTCTGGCGCTCGTAGCGACGCCCAACCCGTCCGCGAGCCATCCGGCCAGTTTGTGCCTGCACCTGCTACTCCGACGGGTCGTGTTCTACGCCCGCGGTGTCCGGTGAAGAAAGACGTGAACTTTATTCCAGACGACGAGGACCTAAGTGACTGAAAGCTACAGCTCTGGCGAAAGTGACGACGACGTAGAAGACGCCATCGATGATGACGCTTACTTTGATCGTGACGCACCTGAAGACGATGATGAACTTTCCGAAGACGACGCTGTGCCTATGGATACTGTATTCTTAGAGTCGCTTCACTTGGACAGTGATACCCCCAGCAAACATGCCAGGGAGCAGCGCGAGGACGCGTTGCGTGCCATGCAGTGGACACCGGTGTCATCCAATTTTGAGTAGGGCGTTCAACCCTATCCTGGCTTGAATATGGAAGAGGCGAGGCCGGTCTCTGAACTGAGCGACATCTGCCATTCGCCGCTGCTATCACTTTTCTTCTTTATGTCTAAGTCACTTTGGGTAAAGATAGCCATTGAGACGAATCGATACGGCCTCCAGCGAGTTACAAGACGCGCAGAAGCAATTCATGTGAAGCAGAACGATCGTCGGCGGGAAACAGTCAAACAAATCAGTCGCCGTTTAAAAGCGAAGTCCAGTTACGCTACTCACGAGATTTTGCACGTCGTTGGCCTTTGATCGCGCGCATGCTCTGCCCGCAAAAGCGAAGTTTCGCAGCTCACTGGTCGATGGTGGAGGATCGTGCTGTTTCTGCTGGTAATTTTGGAAGGTTCATGGCACGCAATAGATGCCAAGACATCTTGCGCGACTTGCACTTTGTGGACAATGAGGAGGAACGTACGCGAGACAAACTGTGGAAGCTGAGAATGGTTTCGGATACGATGCAGGATCGCTTCCTGCTCGTGTGGACGCTTCTTGCTGTGTTTTCGTATGACGAGGGGGTCCTTCCTTCCACTTCTAAGCGAAACACGACTCGAATGTTCATGCCCGATAAACCTCGTCGCTACGGTTCGATGGCGTGTGATTCAAGAACTGCGTACTGCCACATGTAATGGTTGAAATCTGAACGTCGTAACTTATGACTTGTGGGATTCATCAGCTTCGTCTGCTTGGCGTTCGCACAGATGACGTCACAGTTCGCTAGGAGTACGACAGCCACTAACAGGGTAAAATAGCTGACACGCATCGTAGAAATTGGAGGAGTGGAAAGCTTAGACACTTAAAGGCGAAAATGCAAAGTGACAAACCAGGTCTGTCGAGAAACGCCAAAAACACCAGATCTACCGGTACCCATACCGTTTTCGTGCGGCATGAACCCTCTACCTAAGATGGAACGCTGTGGCTAAACACGAGCTCAGTGTTCAATTGTGAAATTGTGAATCCCAGCTATATTTGGATATCTGTGGTGATTGTCCAAGTCGCCAGGAAATCGACCGGCCAATATGATTGGACAAAAATAAATACACGGTTTCCGTCACATAACTCAAAGTCGGTCGGTGAAAAGGACCTGGTGGACGAACTTGAAAATGAAGACGGAAGATTATGACGACTTTGAGTGTGGCGATGAAGATGAAAGTCGCTCGATCTTCACCTCGTCGGTCGCTGAGCTGGACGATGACCACGAGTGAGGCTCCGCAGTCTCAGCGCGAATCTCAGGTGAAGAAACGGAGGAGGAGGAAGTGTATACGCAAGAAGATCACCCCGAAATCAAGACGGCAACAGAGAAGCCGGCTGACAAGGCCGAGGAGATGGTTGAGGAACCCCAACAACCAGAGCCGATCGATGTGAAGACAGAAGATGAGGTTGATCAGTCTGACGATGACAAGCAAATAACCGATCAAGCTCCGAGCGACAAGAAGTCCTCTTGATCGCTCTCATTTTCATCATCGCCGTCTACCGCCCCTTCACAAAGCAGAAGCTCTCGACAGGACTTCTTGCGTGCACCAGCCTTCTGACCCGGACGCCGCAAGACGACCCTTTTGCCAAGATTGGTAGGTATGCTTTGGCCGCACTGGAAATCGTCGTGCCAGATCTCAAAACACGTTTTAGCTATCCCCTTGTACTGACGGCGTATCTTGTTGCACAGCCAGCACTTCGCGTCATCAATGGAGCAGAGCTCGCAAAAGAAAGTCGTGGAAAAAGACTTCTTCTTGCGGTCGCTGCGCAAAAGGGCACAGACCTTGCAAGATCGCTGGCGACGCTTTTGTACGCCCGTAACTGTGACCCAGTCATCGCATTGTTGTAGTGCATGCGTAAGTCTTAGTTGGGAGCGCTTTCTCTTCTGGTTGCTCCGTGGTGGCGTGGCGACTATACCTTCAAAATCCTCCGCCTTCAGTTGCGGCAATTGGTTCTGCAGAACCCCGTACCATTCTACGCGCTTCATCAGCGGTGACCCAGTGATCCGTGACACCTCCTTATGCGAAATATACGCATTCACTAGAGCCATATCCACGAGGCCTAAGAAAAGGCCCTTGCAGTACTTTTTGAACTTCGTGGACGTCTGCAGTGAGTAGGTTTGCAGGCGGAGTTGATCATGCACATCAACTCCGCCCATCCAACGTTGGTAGTGACTTACACTCGCCGGACAAGGCACCACAACTCTGCCAACTCGCTTGATGTTCCTCGCAACTGATGCCGCTGTCATTGCGAATCCTGTGCACAAGTAATGCACAGGTTTGCGATCCCACCACTGGAAGGCAATCATGTTGGGTACGGCTACGGAGCGGAGAAAGTAAAGGTGCCATGGGGAATAGTTGCTGGACGTGACTTGCGTTTCTCTTTGAAATTCGCATCGTATCCAAGCCGGTTGGTCACGATCGTGCCTATCACGTACACTTTCATCTCCAAGAGCTCAATGGCAAGTTAAATAGATGAATAGAAGCGGTCGATAACGACTGCGTGTCACGGTTGCCGCGTGAGAGGGTCAAGCATTATCTTCAAATTGCGAATGAAGATGAAGACGATAAAGACCAATATCAAGAAGAGGAAGAGCGGGCTGGTGGCGCTAACCTCTTTAGCTCGACGAAGCTCAATCAGATGTTGAGCGGCACTAAAGAGTTCAGAAGATACGGAAAAATGAAGGCGCGCGGTACACCCCAAGCTCTCTACGGGTGAAGTTGGAAGGAATGCACGGCGAGAAGTAAAACACTCTTTGGGAGCGCTTCGGGAACAACTACTACACCATCTAAGTAAAAACGCGTCGTGATTACTACAAGAGCATTCTTCTTTTTTCAAGTGCAGCCAGTTGATTCCAGATATTGCATTGAATACAAATCTATTCCTCAGCAGGCCCAGGGGTAAGTTATCCCTTCAGCAAAAACGTTGGATATAACGTTGATGATTGTTGGTTTGTTTGTTATCGTTAAATATAAGTTTTGGAGGCGAAGTCACCCAAGAGCTGGATTCCATTGCATGCTAGAGTGAGGTCCAATACAATCGATCAACAGTTACCAGTCGTTTTCTTGTGGAAGTGCTCGTGGACCAACAGTTTCGCTAAAGCCAAGCGAATAACTCTAGTACCTGAAAGGCAACCAAAGTCGCCGGCGAGATCAAGCGAGCGCGCAGCGCTGCAAAACTAGGGCCAAACGAACGGGCTTGGTCAGAGAGGTTGAGCATCGCCGTTCAAAGCGAAATCATCGCGCGTTGTGCTAAACCTGACATTGTTACGCGGTGAGGTTTATGGGTCGGGGTGCAGTTTAGGTAGGAGGTGCTTAGGTTGCACGATAGTTACTTTTATGTCCAAATGTTTGGTCCACGTAACAAGCGCCTTTTTGCTTACCCTAGATCACTATACCGACAGATCTCTAGCCCTTCTAGCCCGAGCTCTTATTCTGTATCCTACAGAGTAAGCTATAACCTTTATTAAAGTAGTATACCTCGAAACCTGCAATAATTGTGTTGCTGTAAGCCCTTTCACTCTCAATGATCTTGAACCGGTCATATTTGGCACAAAGACGCAACAAAAATGGCCATACCATCGACATTGTATCCAACATCTGCGAGAATAGAGACCTTCTATTGGCTCCCAAAACGATAGAGCATGGTCAAAACCTCCCCCAAAACAATACCTCGCATTTTCGTTATGGCTACATGCCTTACTTGACCGCTAGACGTCAGCCAACCTTCCTAGAAGCCAACAAGAGACTCTCCAACCTCGGAGCGCGCAGAGGAAGAATTGGCCCAGTTCCTATCTAACGGTTTAGTGAGGAGGAGCTGGGCCATTTCTTCTCTGCGCACGAATCAGGACGACAAGATATGGAGAACCAAGTCGCGTCTTTGCTATATTCCTCCTCCTCGTTCTTACGCTTACGCTAATGGAACATTATTTTCAATTTCAGTTATGGTGGAGTTCTTTTGCCGTCGCCCTACATATTGTGTGATATCTGCGCGTACATGAGCGCGTTTCTGCCTCCGGTGATCCGCTTTGAACGGAAGAAATCCACACGGCCCCCAAATACAAGCAGACACACAGGTACGGTCTCCGTTTGTACTGAATTATCGAGTAATAGATGTTATGCGTGTTGACTAACGTGGGCTATTGATGTGGTACCGATATACAGCAAACAGTCTACAATACTCAGCGACAGCTACATCAAGTTGACGCACGTGTGAAATGTCGAATGATAGTGTTGGTGCCGATGGTGGACGAAGCGTTCATACCAATGTTGTATATCGTTACATTTCAAGAGATACACTACATCATAAAGCCATACCATCCGGAAGTAGAAATATTACCAAACACTTATCATCCTGAGTTAACAGTATGCACTTCATAATATAATCCATCTTGTGCTACTCTATACTTCTGTAACATCCGGAATAAGGTAATTCATTACATCAACTTATTCAGTAAGATCGGCCGTAAGGTTGACACTACCGCTCGTTCAATCGGGCTCTGACTAGATCGGTCGCATTGAGTAGCCTTATCATCAGCTGATATCGTGTTCGTGGTCGGATACATCACCAAAGTCATCATCTTTGAATCCGGGCTTGGCGTCGTACGCTCCTTTGGCATCCGAGCTGGTAGCCAATCCAATCTATAGCTATGTTTGTTACTCAGTGCTTGATGTCAGAACTCTGGGTGCGTTTGGTGCTGAAGCTCGATATGACTGGAATGACTCAGTCTTGCCTGAAAAACAAACAAACAAACGTGTCATTAGCATACCAGCAACATTAGATGCAATGGAATCGCCTGTCTTCAAATATGTCTAATTCGCGTCGTAGATAATTCAAATGGCCCTAGATCGTTGACCGTAGTTATTGATAGCTCTCGGCTAAGCCTTTCGGCTTTCGCCGCTTCAGGACTTGGAAGCGTAGCTAGCGCAACCGCTGTGTGGACGTATTGTCTCCGGGGCGCTCGTCGTTTTCGAAATGAATGAAATTGGCGAGCGGCAGATATGTCGGCATGTCGGTTTTCAACAGGATTTTCAAACCTGTTTGGGATTTATATTCGTCTTTCTAACGCAACAGAAAATTCCCCGTCTATCTAGCCATCACCCGTCCGAGAGAAAGGATCGGCTAAACCTCACCCATACAAAAATCTATATCCGACGTCGGAGGTTGTAGCCAAGTTTGCTCGATATTAAATCCTGTAAAAACGCTTATTATGTAGGATACAAAATACCGGGCTAGAAGGGCTAGGTTGCGGGTTAACTTGTAGTAGCTCGCGGCGATGGAGAGAGTAAATCGAAAAATAGGGAAACTAGGAGTAATATTTTACAAAACAAGGTAAGTATGGAGTAAACAGCTGGCCAGCGTCGTACACCGTCCACTGTAATTAGTCCAACGATGACTAATATGATTTTAGATTTTTGTTAAACTTTTGTTTTGTCAAAGTCGCGCTGCGCACCAAGAAGTTCTGAAATTTACCGGTATAAGTTTTTGAGTTTGAAGTAGTGAAATTATTATGTGAGGGCTAATGAGTATATTTACTGTCGAGCGCTTACCACTGGCAAGCTCCTAGTGTTCTCGTTACAATCGCAGTCGAACAAAGGCCTTTTCAGTCATTAATTGTTTATATTGTTTTTGTTTCACTAGCCTCTAAGTGACAACATTGTCCCTAAAAATTATTTTAGAAACTAGTTAGATTTCAGAGTGCAGTAAACCTACAGTATATGACCACGTCCTCTATGACCACGTCCTCGTTGCATCTACTGCGGCTGCGAAGCAGGCGCAGCCGCAGTTTTACACATAACGCGTAGATGATATCCCCGTTAAGGCTTTTAGGTGAAAGGTTTGCCTTACAAACGTAGTTATACACTTGACAATCAACTCTGAGCCAGCAACCCCAGCCAAAGGGCCACACATCATTTTATGATAATGACGCGTGGAAACAGTTCCATGGAAATATATAATGGAACCGACCCTACACCGAGTCCGACCTTTATCCAGAATGTCTCCATCGATCTTGGCTCGTTCAGGTTATCTTCATGATTCTTGGTCGTTCAATATATAGTACATCTTCATCTTGGGGTGTGTTGGTTTTGGATTGGGAAGGTCATCGAGAGTATTCTCCATCCAGTGGAACCTCATCCAGTGAGATATAGCTTGTACTTAAATGTTCGAGTTAGTATGACTCACGGGCGGTCATGTGTGTGTTGGTGTTGGCATAATGCCATGGGGTTGCTGATGGATCTTGTTTGGTGCTTCAAGCCAAGTCAAGGCAGGCTGCTACTCGGGATACGTTCGCCGTGAGCACTTTATACCTTAGGTTGTCGTGTTGTCAGGGAATCAAGGGTCCGGACATGGTGTATTCTAATCTCAACGAATGAGGCCTCGTCCGATGGACACCTCCCGACCTATGGTCCCATCCTTGGCTTGCATATTTAGTCCACTTCACTCCCAACGGTCACTTGTCACCCTTACACGCTGACGCCATACTGTATCTTTCACCACTCATCCAGTCCAAATATTCCATCAGACAGTCGAACTCGGCGGCTGGGAAAATCCACAGCCACTTAGTGTCAACCGCCCCTCTAGACCAAAGAGGAATTTTTCATCGAGGTGGCAGATCATGACTAGACTTCATCACGAAACAAACCATTTAGAACGTCGAGATCGACTGAATGATCTTCCCGTTGGTCAACGTCTTCTCCCACAGTTGACAAGTTTTCTTCGTCCTGTCTCCCACGAGCCTAGTCAGGTCTTTTCAAAACGCAAGGAGAGAGCACAACGTTCTCAACTCAAAGTTATCTCGATCCCTCAACTCATGAAGAGTGCGACGTCCAACAGTGGCGACGCCCCCGGCTGGCAGACGGTCGGATGCCCGCGACATGAAATATCACGACAAGTGAGGCGGCCAGGGCAGCGACCGTGACGAACATGGCTACCAGGGCGGCGGCAATGATGAGCACAGCGGCTAGAGTAATGACTGTGACGAACATGGCAACCACGGAGGCGGCAATGATGAGAACGGGGGCCAGAGTAATGACTGTGACGAACATGGCAACCACGGAGGCGGCAATGATGAACACGGCGGCCAGAGTGACGGCAATGACGAGCATGGCGGCCAGGGCGGCGGCAATGACGAGCACGATGACCAGGGTGGTGGCAATGACGACCACGGCGGACAAGGCGATCGAAAGCGCGACAAGAAACGGCTCGTGATGAAAAACATGGCTGATCGAGTTCTCAATATGGGGAACGCGGATAACTTTGGCATCTCGTCGACCTTTCATTCTCGTCTCTGTTCTCCGGCCGTGATGAACGTGATTGCTCCGGTTCGCTGGAAGACCTCACCAAATCATTCTCCGGGCGGATATTAACACTTTGTCGGCATTACAGCTTGGTCGAAACACATTCACACCGCAATCGCTGGGCCATTGATGTTGCCGGCCTTCTTCCGGTGCCGACGCATGACAACTGCTATGTTATTGCTGCTGTAGAGTATACTACGCGTTGCGCTGTGGCTGAAGCAGTTTCGGAGCACACCCCAAAGCCATCGCGTAGTTTCTGATGAACAGGGTCGTGTTGGGATACGTCCCTATGAGTGAAATAATGATGGACGGGGCTATGGAATTTAGAAGCAGAGCGACGGCGGAGCTGTTAGAGCTGATAAAGGTGAAACAATCCACCCCAGTGCCGTATCGCTCGAATTTACTGAGCGTTGTCATTGCACATGGAAGGACATGATTAGTCTGTATTGATGGAGCAAGCAGACTGGGACGACTATCTGCCCAGTGCCATGTATGCGTATAACTCGGCGTAGCATACCACGCACGGGTATGAACCGAACGAGGTGACGATGGACCATAAATTACGCACGTCTGCGGAACTACTTGCGGAGGAGCAAGCTGGTTTATCACACAACAACTCGCTGGAAGCTCAACACGAGGTCCTGATGCAGGACTTGAGGGCAGCGAGAGAATTGATCGCCATTGCGCTGCAAAAGGAGCAAGCGAGGTAGGCGATATACTACGATCGGCGGAACGTACGCCACAGGAGTGACTTTCGACTGAATCAGCTGATGTGGATTGATAGGGCTGGACAAGGGTCCAGGAACGAAGTTGTGCACCGATGGCGGGTCAGGACGAGAGTTGGTCACCACTGCTCGTTCCTGCTCTCGTATTACTAACCGACGAACTTAGTTGAGCAGATGGCGAAGGATATCGCTTGGGCCTGTAAAGCTGTGGCAGCGGATGTCGACTCTGAAGACTAAGAGCGAGGAGCAAAGTCGGGATACCGAGGAAAGCGGAGCGGCACAAACCAACGAGCAAGAACTTGCAGACACCAGTCAGACGGCATCACATTAGGCCGGCACTGGAACGGGATCAGACCGGAAATCAGGCAAGATGCGAGGAGTAGCGGTCCCGCAGGACGTCCTCCCATAAGGAAAAGCTTCGCAACGACAATCAGCGGAAGAGGCCCCGACCAGCCCCAACAATCGGCAGCGGTACGCGGTTAGACGCAGTTAGAATGCGTACACGGGCACGGATACGGCAGGCCCCATACACAGATGCTGACGACACTACGGAGCGTGCGGACGTGATGATAGCCCTGTGTGGGCATACGGCGAACGTGAAGTGCTTGGACCCATCCAAGGCCCTGACGCAGTTCATCAATTTGGAGGCGCAGATGCAGATATGGCGCGACTCACTGAGCAAACAGCAGCACGACCAGAGGCAGCAGCAATTCTACCACAGCCAACGCGTTGCAACAAGAATTTGCAGTGTACGCCAAGAAGCGGTAGACGCACAACCCGCAGATCCAGCCACCCAAGCAGGACAGCAGCGACCGATTGGGACGAAGGAGACGAAGAACCAATTTTTTCGGTCTGCAAACAAGGCCGACGCGGAGTTGACATCTTGGTGTCAGCGCCATCCTGACTCTGTTTGCGCAGGATCCAGATCGAAAGCAGACGCAGGTGTCGCATCCAGTACCGGCAGATACGTGCTGTAGATTGAGATTCGGCGTGCGCAGGTGCAGCGATCTGGCGGTAAAGAAAAGATTTGGATAAACCAAGCTGATTATGGATAGATGGACGGCTACGTACGGCCGAGGACGGTAGCGACCGCCAGGACGAAGACGACGCAGAAACACGTGGCATTCAACGACACCGACGACAACAATCACGCCAGTGCGGCCAACAACTGTGGAAGCCGCCGGTAATCGCTCGATTCGAGAACGATCTTCGTAGCAAGGGGACAAGATTAATAACATGAAATGCAATGGTTGAAATATGGAGCAGCGCAGAGAATGACAGAAGGACAGCGGCAGTAAGCATGCAGGACACGCTGGACAGATCAAGAGCGTCGGACAGACCAAGATGCTAAGAACAAGGACAGCAGCGGCTGGACGGACGAGCAACGGACGGCTGGTGGCTGGCGGTCAGACCCGCCAGAAGATCAACCCATCCGACCGCAAGAAGATTGCGCGCTACGAAAGGCCGCAGAGAAGACTAAGACCGACCACGAAGCAGAATACAGACAAGATGGAGAGGCGACATCACCGTCGTGATGTACGGTCGACGGCCACTGCTAACAGTCGCCCTGAGTTGAACCCAAAGGCAGTAGGCTTGCATGTGAAGATAGGAGCCGCTCACTTCGCTAGTTGCGGCGAGACCAAGAAGCAACTTCGGTATTTGCTGCGAGACTGAGAAGTACCTCGCTATCTGCCGCGAGAAAGAGAAGTCATAAGGAAGCCCCCATAATAAAGACATTGACGCTAAGAGCAACAGCAGCTAGAGCACCACGAGTAGGAAGGAGCACGAAGCAAGAAGAGAGCAAGGCGAAGCGAGGACGGTTGGCTTGGAGTGTGATGAGACGGCAGACGCGCCCCGTTGGTTGAAGTGGAGTTCGCAGCCTACCCTCAGGTCTCTTGGCAGTCTAAGAGAAGTACCCCCCAGCTACCCCCGATAGTTGAGCCCGGCCGACAGAGTGACCTGAGCAACCAGTTAGATCTTCAACCCGACGTCCACGCACTGCAACGTAGTCGCCTCACCTCGCAGAGGATGGCCCGACGGCTGTCCTTCTTGCTGAATATAAGTATGCCAGGAAAGCAGAACGCTTTGGCTGATGCGCTATCGCGCAGGCCAGATTACGAGCTAGCCCATGTCACGACAGTGACTTCGTCTGTACCAGACTAAATTAGGGCAAAGTATGCCAGCGACGACATGTGCGTGGCACTACTACACGCTCTTGGGAGCAACGAGTTGAATGACTCGGACATTAAATGGTCGTCACGCTTACGCTCTAGGCTGCATCGGTACTCTCTCGATGATGTCCTGTTGTACAGCACGGATGCGGCCGACACCACGCGTGGTCGTTCCTCATGACGAGGACTTAAAGTATCGCATCCTCTATGAGGCTCATGACACGCCTGTGGCCGGCCATCTCGGTCGTGAGAAGACTATAGCTCGGTGTGCACACACTATTGGTGGCCCAAGCTTTATAAGTGGACAAGCACGTACATGCGTACGTGTGAGACGTGTCAACGGTAAAGCCGTCTCCCTACCATCGGCGCCCCTGGAAAGTTTGCCTGTCCCTACGGGATGCTGGCAATCCATGAGTATGGATTTCGTGTTTGGCCTGCCGAAGGACTCGGCGGGCAACACCGGCATCGTGGTCTTTGTTGACCGTCTGAGAAAAGATGGCTCAACTAGCGGCTGTGCCGGAATCTATTACAGGAGAAGGCACGGCTACGATCTTTCTCGATCGTGTTTTCCGCCAGCACGGGCTGCCGGAGGCAATTGTCTCGGATCGAGACCCCGTTTTATCGGGAAGTTTTGGTCGTCCGTCTTCAAGGTGCTGGGCACCAGGTTAGACATGTTCACCGCGGACCACCCCAGACTGACGGTCAAACGGAACGCGGTAATCGCGTTGTCGAGGATATCCTCCGCAGTATGTGTGCTGAAACACCTAAGCGCTGGAGAGCTATGCTTCCACTCGTTGAGTTTGCATTGAATAATGCGGTACATGCTTCCACCGGTTATACGTGAACGGCTTAACCAACCCCGCGTCCCGCTCACGCCGCCACTCCGTGGTTCAGGGCTTGGTGGTGAGGGATAGCCGATCGGCTTGCTGAAGTCAGCCCTGCTAAAGTTCGACGTCAGGTTGATACCTTTGTGTCCACGCGACTTATTGTCTTACGACATGTCAGAGACACCATGGCAGAGAGCCAAACATGCAAAAGGAACATGCAGATGCTAAAGGCAGAGGCAATGTTGAAAGCTTTGAGGTCGGTGACCTGGTTATATTAAATGCAAAGAACCTACCTACACATGCAGTGTCTGCAGTCTTCAAGACGAAGTTGCGTCCAAGATTCATCGGGCCTTTCAAGGTCGTGTCCAAACGGGGTCTAGCGTGTACGCTTAATCTTCCGAAGAAGATGCGTACGCACCCGACGTTTTACGTTGGCTTACTCAAGCCGTATCGGGACCCGGCGGAGGTAAACGCTGAGGCGTTGACCCCGGGGCGGGCGTCGACCCGAAGTTCCCCTGCAACAGGCTGGTCAGCGTGTTTACCTGACCCTGCAAGCCAGCCAGGCTCCGCTCCAATTCAGCTAAGCGCCCCGCTTGCTGCTGCATGACCGTCTCAGACGCAGACAAGCGACGCTCGAACTCCACAAGCCGGTCAGAGACCGACTGGGGAAGGCACACCCAGTCCATTCGCTCATCGAGCCGCGCCAGCTCATCCCACAGTTGGGCACGATCCGTCGTCTCCTCGCGAAGTCGCGCGCAGTAAACGAACCTCGTTCACATACTGTCGGAACTCCGCCTGAGTTGGCGGTGCCATCACCGGCTCAAAGTCGTCCGCCACCGGCGCTGCTTGACGAGCAGGTGTGCTCCACTATCACGTGGAGCGTATTCTAGCGAAGCGTCGCTGCCGCGGGTATAACCAGTATCTGGTAAAGTGGCGCGGGGACCCTCACTCGCACAACTCATGGGAGTTTGAAGTGCCGCTCCGGCAGGACTGTCTAGACGCCGTGGACGCTTTTGACCTCCGTGGTCGACAGCTTCCCGCCAGTAGGGCGGGGGGCTGCCGGGTCAGAAGCTGAGCTCAAGCTTTGGCCCTGAGCTGCTGCAGCCGACGACTAGGAACCGCAGCGCTCGATTGAGCATTAAGGACGATCCCTTGAACACGGCGGTAAGCCGCAGGCAACTGGCGTTTCGCCTTCAAATTCGCAAAGTCGAAGCGCAGCCGACGTTGCAATCGGACATCGTCCTCACGAAAACTAGCTCGGAGAGCAGCAACGGAAGGGAGCCGGCGTGCTCCTTCCACCCAAGACTCAAATTGAGCATCATCCTCGCTAGCGAGCTCACCCATCTGCAAGACGACCGGGTAGGTCCGCATCTGTGGGACATATTCCTTGCTCTGCTGACACAGCAGACGTTCACGATACTCATGTGGCGTCGTGTTCTGCGGCGTCAGCAACCTCTCATGGAGAGCCGCACGAGCAGCATGCTCTTCTGCCATACGCGGCGCGGGTCCACAGACGTAAGCCCCTAGAGCTGCCCAGCAGCCTGCTTCGCAACCTCGCTCGGATCACGATCCTCGAAACCGTAATCACGGCGGCTCGGATTGAGCAGTGGCCGAGCCACAGGACGCTGCGAGCGTGGTGCACTCTCCTGCGCCTCGAGCTGCTGGTTCTGAGCCTCATCCAGGTCGTTGGTCAGAACGTTGGGCTCCATGGACACGTCCTCTTCTGCCGGGGCAGGCGCGTCGCCGCGCGCAGGGCCGACACGACCGTCGACCGTTCAAGAAACGGATTTGGACTAGGCACTCGGTGCCGTTCGGGATTGTCGATACGCCGAGGGCCACTGGCCTCCACCTCCTCTTCATGAGGCAGTTGCGTGTCGGACCCGTAGTCCACCTGCAACTCGCCCTCTTCGGCACCTTCGATTTCATCGAAGAGCAAGTCGGGATCTAAGCGAATACGCTGCTGCGACGGATTAGTCGCGTCCCTGCGAGGCTGGTCAGCACGGAGCTCCCGTGTCGACGGCGAAACTCCGCGTGGTACTCGCTCACCGAGAGCGTCGAGCGTGGCCTCGGCGAGGACGTAGCGGAAGAAGTTAGGCTGAAAGCCGACGATGCACTGTGTGCCGAGGACGAAGATGGGCTCTGCCCGAGCGACTTTGCGCTGCGTGTGGTCGATTGTCAAATGACCAACGCGACGATGGCTCTCAGCCGGGTTCTCAAGGAGAATGTCGCTATTGCGCCGGGTCCCGTGACGTACGATGACCTTTCAACGGTCTGCAATCCTCTGTTGAGGCAATGACGATTGTGGACACGTGGTGTTCACAGTCTGGAAGGGGAAGGTGTAGCAGGGTTACATGGAGGTTACGGTGTACCCACCTTCCTCTCCCTAAAGCAGTATTCTGCACTGGATAGTGATTAGATATCAGTAGATAGTTTCACAACCACTGATTGGATCGATTAGCTTCACTATGCTAGATAGTGAAGCTTATACATTTACACCGTAGGCGGCTTGGCCGCAGATAAGAACAAGAATAGAGTTTACGTTTAGCAACGAAGAGGTCACAAGTCTTGGGTTAAGACTACATCGACTCTTGAGGCCTAGAGATCGGATATCTCACAGACCTGACTTGTTCTCGGATAGAACAAGGTTCTCAACCGTAATACTAACAGACTCCCTGAGTCTACGTCTTCCTCTGACGCTAAAGTCTACGGCAGCCCCGCTGCAGATCAGACGAGGAACGCGAGTGGTAGTCGGCAAACCAGTACCTCCAGAGAAGTACAATCCTGTCGCGGGTCTTGTCCAAGTACCACCAGCAGTAGGTAGAGACGTTGGGGTAGGGCTGAAATCAAACTGAGCAGCATAATACACGCTTGTTCAGATAATTGGATATAGAAGACATTTTCCCCAGATGGATTGATCAAATACGCTCCAGCATTAACGAGAGCCATCTGAATGCTCCGATTGATATCAGCGTACGTGTAAATACCATCAGCAAGATTAACACTTACAATGCTTGTTGTAGCAGCCGTTGGCACTTCGATTTTGAATCTATTGTTCCAGAACTGAGCAGCGTCGATATTGTATTCGGAGTTGTATAACGTGATCGATTGAACAGCACAAGCTACATCACGGACGTCAGCAGCCGAACCAGGAAAAGAATACTTCCAAGATGAATTGTATCCATCTTGAACGAGATTGGTAGAGTCAAGTTTCAGAAAGCTTGCCATATTGATTAGTATATGATTCTAACCATATTTCAGATCGATAAATTGGATTAGTCTTCAATCGTGATTGGTCTGTCGAAATTGTATCTGATTTGACCTTTAACAAAATCTATGAACAACATTTGGCATTTGCGCTCCGTGGCTTTATTATAGTAATAGACGATTGATCGATCATCAACGCCATTGATGTTGAAGTCCTTCACAACCATCTGAAGATCACGCTTTGAATTAGCCTTTAGGATCGCTACATACTCTGAATTCAATCGAATCATCTTATCAGTAGCAAAGTAGTTGTGGATTAGGTATATGGTACTCAATTTGAAGTGGCGACCCCTGGTATAGTAATGTGAAAAGATATTCTTTTTGCAACAGACGGTCATTACTAAAATTATCAATGATGACGAGCTCAGGCTTGTTAGAACTGATTGGAGTATGTCGCACTTGATCAACGCTTGGTGGAGTATCGGGGTCAGCGAAAGTAACGAATCCATCGAGCTTATCGTGCAAATATTCGTACAGTTCTTGGTGCGGATTACGAGCAATAATCGTTAGATGAGCAAATACGTGAGGGGAATGCTTGAGAATGAACATACATAGGTTGTTCTTCCCACTGAACGATGGTCCAAGGACCACCATTCTAAATAACTTTTTAATGTCAAGTGCTGGGATATCACCCATAGCAACTGACTTATATTTTTCGGTAGAGAACCACCGAAGTCAGGAATAGCGCCCATGACTAAAATAGTTTGATGTATATAGGATTAAACAAAATGAGTTCTGGTTTTTCATATCCACAGCCAACTTTTCAATCATCAATCTATAACCCCGCGTTCTATCTGACGTTGGATGCCAGTGGTTATCTAACCTTTGATTACGCGCAAACTCTGTATTTGAGTAAGGATGATTACAGGATGAGCTACATTAGCGGATTAGTACCCGGAACGGCATCGATAGGATCTGCTCTTGTTCTCGGTGCTTCAGGTAATATCTCCAGCATTCCATCGCTAAGTGCCACTAACCTTACTGGCACGCTACAAACAGCTTCTCAACCGAATATCACTTCGGTTGGAAATTTATCTTTCAGTGGATCATCGCACTCGATATCAATAACAGGCGCTTCAAGCTACATCGATTGTAGAGAATATCGCCAGAACGGGAATACGTACGATTTGAGCCTTTTAAAATACATATCCGGAGTTAATTTTGGTAGCGCGACATCAAATAATTTTTACTATGCGACTCAAGTTTAAATATCGCAAATATTAATATGGTATCAGCCAGTACGATCAGCTGCACAAATCTAGAACAAGGTTCGACGTATTACGATCTCTCCGGCTTTCTACCATCTATTCCGAGCTCGCTGAGATTATCAAGCCTATATACCACCGGAAACATCGATTGCGGCGGTTTCATAAATGGGTACTTGGCATATGGTGACCAATCGAACATTACGACGGTAGTTAGCCTCATAGAGCTCGGTATCAACTCTACAGCAACGAGTGAGTATTTCTCGATAAAGGGGTCGGGGTATGATTTTCTTGACGGAAGCTATAGCCGAATGCTTACGTTTTCGGGATCAAACGTAACTCCCGTCCAGTTCCAAATCGAGGTGAGCAACGGATCGAATACTTTAACCACCAACGCGACACGGATCGGGAATTACACTAATAATGACCTTCGTTTTGGTACCAGTAACTCCACGTCAATGGTCTTAACTGCCGGAGGACGGCTGGGGCTTGAATTACACTCCCATCCGCTCGTCTACATATCACAGGCAGCAATAATTTTGTTTTTGGTAGCGGCGGATTAACAGTGTATCGCCTCCGTACTGACTCTGGCGCTACAGAATCAGCTCTTGGTCCTATCAGTTATAGTGTATCGGGGATTTTTGGCGGATACATTGCCTGTACAGCCATGGCGATGACGATGACGAGCGATCGCCGATTGAAGAAGAACATCCAGATTGCACCACTCGATCGAATCAAGCGGCTCTACGATACTTGTGATGTAGTTTTGTATGACTGGATTGAATCTGAAAATAGACCTGGTCAAGAGGTAGGCCTCATAGCTCAAGATCTAGTCTCGGGCCATCTAACTGATTTAATCAGTGTCTTCTACCGCGACAATATCGAAGAAGGAGAGGACCCTTCGCTTGAACCAGCTAAGCAACAGCTCAACATTGACTATACAAGCGATCTCAGCGTACAACATGAAAATGATTCAGCATTTGATGTCTGAGATTGGAGATCTCAAGAGGCAAATAGACGAACTACGATCAATTATCTCAGAGTAAGTATAATCGTGAGTTCAGCCTATAATTTCCGGATTTCAACTCATAGAGGTAAGAAATATGATGCTGTGTTTGCTGATGGTAGAATTGTATCTTTTGGTGCTATTAAGCGGAATGGTGAGCCTTATCAACAATTTAGAGACCGTACATCATTAAAAGCATATCGGCAATATGATCACAAAGATAAGAAGCGGAGAGAGAGATATTACAAACGACATGGACCAATGACTTATGTCGAGTACAATAAATGTCGAAGACATTCTAAGAAGTATCTCTGGTAGTGATATAACCATGGGTTGCGGACCGACTCAAGAGCTCAAAACCAATTTAACTACTGATGAACCGCGTCAGATTGTGGGATCGACCATGCTCCAAGCTGACAAAATTACTGTTATTGGGGATAGTGTTTTCTTACCCACCAAACCCCCGAAGGAGATTCTGCCATACTTGAGGTTTCTATCAGCGATAAAAAATTCAGTCTATCGAGGCTATGCTAATAAACTCGTGAGGAATGGTATTGCTTAGATAGCAAAAGTCTTCATAGTTTTAGTCTTTTTAGGCTGGTAAGCCCACATGCGACCACCCTCTGTCTGAGTCGATGCATCAACCTTCCTGATAGACTTATCAAGGTCAGTAGCCCAAACAGCTGCCTGAGTCTTCTGGGGACGATCTTGAATGATCAGATTCTTCATGATGGCTTTAAGCTCGGCGACGTTGAGATCAGCGTTATCGCCATAGCTACCACCTGAACTGGAAATAATGCGTGGGTTAAAGAAGAACATAGTTTATAATAGACGCGTGATAATTTGCTTAAATTCGTTATCACCAATTAGTCGATTGCTGTACATATCCACAGTGAGAGACTTGAGCTGTTTGATGATGCTCGGGTTGTCATTCCCTAACATCATCGCTCCCTTGAGATTATCATACTCAGCACGAAGAGTCTCCAGAGGGTTCGTTAGCTAATCATGGAAATTGTGCCGAAGATGTGTGAGCGCAAGGATCTCTTTGAACAGTTTCTTATCATCGATAGATAGCTTATCATACGAAGCTTGATCGATCTGATTCTTATACACAAGAGTCCTGATCATGGATTGTAGACTATCACTGATTTGACATTTGGGTCCGCATTTGCAACGATTTGGCTGTACAATCACAAGTGTTTTGGCATCAAGGTCGGGAATATGAATATACTTGCTTCCAAGCTGACGATAAACGTAGGCGCTTGGGGTTGCTAAACCCTGGATTTCGTTGAGATTGTAAGTACGGCCGCGGCGAACTACACCTCCCAATGGAGCAACACCAGCACCTCTTAGACCACGCCCCTTCAAGCCACTCCCACTAACAACATTTACCATATCATTAAGAACTCCTTTTACCCTTCGTTGATCTTGTCGCTCATTAAAGTCTTCTACATGTGTTTTTCCATGTAAAGCTTGACTGTATTGCTTTGACTTCGCTGAATAGACTGCCTTTGTTGCTTTCATTGCTGATGTCGCTGCCTTCAACGCCGATCTTGCTGCTTTTGAGTTTGACCCCGTACAGTTCTTCTTAGCGCTTCTGAGCTTCACCAAAGCTGCCTCCGAGTCATCATGAAGCTTTTGCAAATTATCGTCGTGATGATACTGCTCATTACTTTGACGCTTGATATCATGGGCCGATTTAAGGATGGCCTCATTTAGGATTTTGAGATTGTCATCAAGGTTTTTACGTATTTTCTCGTTCCGTTTCTTCTCTTTATTTATTTTAGCCGCTTCTTCATCAGTTGCTGGAAATGGATATTCAACATCCTTGAGATATTTATCCAAATCCTCAAACCGTTGAGTAAAGATGAGAATGTATCCATCCACCTGATAGTTCTCATCAAACCATTCCAAGCTACACCGGATACTTGCTTATGCCTTTTATATTTATCTTCCGTCATGATATTTAAAGGTTTGGAATCAGTTGGCTTACCAAAATAGTATGTTGAATGAGGTTTTAACACCTTTTTCTTTTCTGTATAAATAATGGGTATTAGTCTGAAAGGGATTTCAATATCCTTCGATTGGAGTTGTGTGTAGTAATCCGTCAGTATCCTTGTAGCATCATTGTCCGCGTTGCTCAGCTTTGGGTTCATATCTTCATCGATACCACTCATTGTTCCATGTTTAGCTTCTCCATCGGCTGGTGTGAATTCCTTGACGCCAATTTCCTCGTCATGCTTACCAATCACCTCTAACTGAAGTCCTCTGTCTCTGACCATATTGATAAATGAACGTAGCGTAAGTAGCCAATTTACCTTCTTTGTGATCGCTGGCTTTGTTCTATCACTTTCTTTTCCATAGACGCTGATTGAATGCCCATCAACCCAAACGTATCCATCATTATCAATAGGGGATGTCTTGATAGCTCCATTGAGTATTGGAACAATCTTCTTTCTTAAGCCATTGGATTCAAGCAATCCCTTATTTTTACTGATGGTCCAAAACAGTTTGAGCTTGCTATTAGACTGATCACTCGCTGTGGAAGTTGAATTATCGAAGACAAAACTGTCCTCAAGTCTCTGTTTGGTGCGATCAGCGATATCTCCTTCTGAAGCATTGACTCTTTTCCTTTTTGATCCAATATATTCCCATATCAGGCGTGGTGTATCTTTATCCTCCTTCGCCATTTCGTTGCGTTCCCTCTTTTCATTGATATAAGTGAGGAATCTAACGTCGTTGGTGATAATAACTCCAATATGGTCGTATGTTTCGCTCTAATCAATGCTTGGGACTAAAACATGCTTTTTCAATCTAATACTATACGTCTTTGCATCTTTACCAATGCAATACTTCGTTAGCTGACGTCCTTTAGATGCAAGAGGATGAATGCGTAAGTCTGCAAGAATTGGATAAACATCAAATATCTGTGCAACAGCTTGTTTTGATCTATTTTGGTCTTTGATTTCATCGCTGTCATCATCACTGAATGTAAATTTATCAGGAGCATCTTCTCCAACCATAGCATCATTCATGACAGGAGTGTTGCTGATACCAACATCAACTACTGAAGGCTTGGCTTGTATGCCAGCATCTACCATCGTTGGTGTGGAGACCTCAGGGTTTTTACGGAGTTTTCATCATTCAGATTTTTTAAAGTCCGATTGAGCAATTACCTGATCAATCATACTATCCATGGTTTGCTTTACTTCTTGTGGAATAGTATCATCAGATCCAACACTCGTATCAGTCTGAGTTGATTCGGTTGATTTCTTAGCAATAGTTGTAATACCATTCGCGATATCACTTGCCCACGAAGCGCCTTCGTACATTTCACGATTGGCTTTAGCTTGACGAACGCGACGCTGAGCTCTTTCAAGAAGCTCCTGTCGTTTTTGCTCTCTCTGAGCAAGCGATGTGAAATTTGGAAACATATCGATCCTATATGTTGTGAGTCATAAAAATGAGTACCGTAATTAGGTTTCTACCAGTAGCTCGGCATAACTGAGTCATGGCGGAAAGGTAGATATGTATGACAGATTCGGTTTCTCTCATTGAGAAGATTTAGATATCGGTCTTTGATACAATGGAACGGAACGCCAAAGATTTCTTCCAACTCATGTTGATACTTTCGATTGACTACCGTTTTGCGGAAATTCGCGCTTGCATCAAGGTTCAACAACTCATTCTTGATTCGACTTACTTCTTGGATGATCCAAAGCTTACGTCGAATCTTAACAAGCTCACGTTCTTTTCTATACAACTGGGGCACATTGGTATCTATATATCAAGTCAGATAATTCATAATCGTATAAAAATATTGGCAGTAATATATGGGTCAAAAGCTTACAGAGGATGTCTCTATCAATTAAATTTTAAAGCTAATCACGTCTCCTTTTTTGACTTCCAGTACTCGTTTTCAAGAGTTGATCTCTTGTTCTTGTTAATTAAACGGAGATTTGAGAATGGCTCCCAGGAGTCAGGCTCATTACCAACCCACTTGATCAGATATTTGTACATACCAGACCGCATCTTTTTGTGATCCAAGATCTTTTCCGCCTCAAGAATGTCGCCTCGATTAATAGTAGCATCTGTAGTCTCTGTTTTAACCATTTTAAGATCGTTTGGTGCCTTGTAGAGGGTATGACCATTTTTGAACGGATTTGGACTCGGTAACCATCCATTCCCACTATTGTATAGACGGCATTGCTCCAACGAGCCGATTCTTTACCAAATGCCTGCTTCTTGAGACGGTATAATACGCTTGATCCGACCTCAAACTCCTTCTCAATTCTATCGGCTTCCACCTGATTATGACTCAGATCTGCATCCATTACTTTGCCTTTTGCATCATTCGGGGTCATACCAATCGAACGATGAAACGTGCTATTGTAGTTTTCAATAACGTCAGTGATAAGCTTTTGCGAAATCCTCTTGGGGGACATTTTAGTTAGTCTCTGCTTCAACGTTCTGTCAAATCGCTCAATTTTTCCCATAGTACCATGAGCACCGGGCTCGTTGTTGTAGTGCTCAATTTTCTTGGATTTGAAGAACTCTTGAGCCTGCGAGTTCATGAACTCGCTACCATTATCGCTTGTAATGATATCCACTTTATGGAGGCGAACAAACGCTTTAAGCGCTACTAACACAGTTGCTGCTGTCTTGTTCGATAAGACCTTTGCAAAGCCCAACCTCGAGTTGATATTGATAGCAGTCAAAATTGGTCGCTTCTCCCAAAACGCAAGATCCATTTGCCAAGAGTTGGGGTTATGCGAAGCTATTTTGAAGCCATTGAATCTCTTCTTTTGCTCCTGATATCGTTGAATATCGGTCTGACTCGCATACCAATCCTTTACGATTTTGAAAGTTATCTTAGGATTTAACTCCTTTGCCTTCCGATACAGAGCTTGAGCTCCGATAAAACCGGTTTTTGGGTCATAGTAGAGTTTCTTTAATAGCGCGTCCATGATCTATATTTACATTAAAAATCCCCAGTGGTTAGCTGCTTAAATATCAAGTGGTTCAGTCGTGATGCCATCATCAAGTACTCGACGTTTGTCATAGTAGTAGTTGAGCGCTGTTTTGTTTTGAGTATAGGTTATGATAGATTTGGTTTCTTTCGATAGTGTGAACCCCTTGTTTGTACCTTGTAGCGTGATGCGATCCCGTACAACAGTCTCAAACCCATCAGGATTAAGAACACCATTGTTTCGACCACCTCCCTGCTGAACACCCTTCGCTGAAACTTTTACCTTGTAAGATTCGTCGGGTAGATAGCAAATATAGTTCTTACTCGATAGTGAGACCATAGCATCACCTGACCATTCATCTTTGAACAAACCAGGGTACGGCGATCAAACTTAGCTACCTCAGTGTTGAAGTCGCGTGGGAACCAATCGTATTTATGCTCCTTGAAGTGAGCACGTAGCTCAGGCTTGATACAGTCTTGAAACGGATTATCACAGCTGAAAGCGATATAAGCTGAATCAGTGTCCATCTCCTGGTACTGGAAGTCAGAGCGGTCGAAGTAGAAATCTATGCAGTGGTAGTAGAACTGAAGCATACGTAGCTTCGCAAGCTGATAGATAGCAATCGACAAATGGATTGGGTTCTTGTTATTACGTCGGCGTTTCTTCATGGTGATTTCACACGCATCGTTAAGCTCTTCCAAGCCATGGAACGTAAAGTGTTCGATCTTGTTCTTAATACCTTTGTCGCTCGACTCATACTTGACCTCTTTGTGCTTGCTCATGTCCATTCCAGATCGACCAAAAGCACTGTTGCCTACAAGTTTCATCATCTCAGCAATCATCGCCTTAGACTTATCAACATCACCTTCTCGTCGAGCGTTTGATACAGCCTCCATAAAAGGAGCAAAAGCCTTGTGAGAGCTGGCCTTGATAAAGCAGTAAGTCTTGGTGATCTCCATACCATGAGAAAGGTACCACTTGAGCAAAGGAGTGTAGATGAGAATCTTTTCACCAAAGTAGCTACCAATCAACTTGCGAGCTGGCTTTGCTCGGCTTTGCTTGCGCGCCTCATTGTGATCGAACATGTGCTTACCAATGACGCTCTCATTCGTACAGTCGATCAGTACATTCTTGAAAATTGGAGTCAACTCACGAAAGTACTGTTTGCGGTGCTCTGGTGTGCGAATATCACACTCGAGAAAGCCGAATACCTTGTCTGCTTTGATGTCATCGATGATATCATCATACGCTTCAACCATAGTCAATCGACCGCATGGCATCTCATTACCAATAGCCCATAGGTATACAGCGTTAGCGTCGTATCCGATAATTTTCTTACAGACCTTACCACCGCGAATCTTCGTGTCATTACGCTTAGCGTAGCGATTGAAGATAATAGATGGACCTCCAGTAATGTTGGCCTTCATCTTAGAGTAGATATCCTTCTCCTCCTTGTCGATCGAGTAGACCAGTCTGTCCGAGTTGAACTCAAGCAACTTCTTATACCGAAACCCCTTAAGCGACATGTCTTTTCGAGCGGTGTTGCACTTTACGCAGCTGACCAAGATGTTGCCGTCGATGTGGCCAAGATTATGGTTGATACGATCCGCTGAAGCGGTATCAGCAGTCAGCTGACAGTAGCATAGACCACAGATACCTTTGCTTTTGCAGCAATGTATTCAAGTGCTCGAGTGTCATACCAAATTTTCGCTTTGCCTTAGCGTCCTGACTCTTGTAGCCAGCCATGCGCTTAGCTGGAAATTGGAATGCGTTAGCAGGTTTCTTATCCGGAAATTGGAGATTATTGAAGCAGGTCTGATACATGACCTTCTCTGAAAGACCAGGTAGGGACACTCCATCCGCAAACATATCCAGATTGAAACGCTTAAATAGCTCTCGCTGAGCCTTGATAGCTTTGATGAAAGGGACTACGTTGAGATTGTTGTACCAGATCAGTAGGTCTTTGATCGATTTCATCTCGTAGTAATCCCACACGAACTTCACTCGTTCGTAGTCATCGCCGGTGATGCTTGTTCCACGGAGCTTGCTATCAAAAGCTGACTTAGGCGGGATAGTAGTCTGGTTTAGAACATTGAACGCGGTGATGTACTCGTAATGGAAAAGACCCTTGCCAAGACCGCATACACATCTAATTTTGTCATCGCATTTGCAGCCACCGAGATATGTTGTAAGATACTTGTCGTAGCTAGTACCAGCTGGTACATAGTTAGTGATATCAAGCATTTTCATGTCCGATGTAGCAATGCACATGTAGCTGGGGTTCTTGATGACAGATTTGATGTTGTCGGTACCAATTACGGCAAACAAATCCTTCTTAATCAAGTTAAGATCGTATCGACCAGAATTGAAGCCGAATAGTGGTACTTGCTGTTTCCGTTTCCCGTAATCAGATCTTTGCTTACCAAAACCAAGACTGCGGTGAAAGTCAACGAAGCTGGCATACTTCCCTCTTCAATCCAACTCTCAACATCAGGCATCTTGTAGGTCTTACCAAGCTTTACACCTGGAAGTTCCATGCCTGTCAGACCGTGAGCATTGATGAGTTTTTGAAGAAGCAATTTGTACTTATTGACATTGTACTGCTGGATCTTCACGGATACATCACCGATGTATTTGAACATATCCGTAAGCAGCACCTTTGGATCGTCATTTACAAAGCAACGCACCTCCTCGGTTAAGCTATCAACTGACACAGGAATATGTTCGTTCGTGAAGACAGTATTCTCCCCGTGTTGAGTCGCGGTAGGCTTAAGAATGGCCTCAAAGTCATAAACGATGAAGTGATCGATGTACTGGTCAGCATCCTTGATGGAATACTTAGTAAGCAGTGATCGTATCGTGTTCTGAGCCGGTTTGTAAATAGTTGGCTCAGCGGGGAAGCTCTCAATATTTACAAGCTCACACTGATTCTTCTTGTGATTTTTCAGCTTTTCAGCGCTGATAAAAACCATTTCACACTTAGGACATTGATACTTAGACTGAAGCATATCGATGTTCTTAATGTAAAGAGCGTGATTCTCGTGCGATAGAATATCCATAGCTTCATACCCCTTGTCCGATCTACGAATGCATTTTACATTTCCAGAAACTACATCCATATTATATACGTTAATACCATGTTGGAAGCAGTCCTCAACCTCATCGAGCTGTAGTAGGTCAATGGGCTTGAAGCTTCGAAATAGGCTCAACGTTTAGTTAACCCCCTTGAAAGAGCAATAGCGCTTGAATGCCTCCTTCACCTGAGCCTGAATTCTGCGAGGATCCTTCTTAGAGCTCTGGAATGTATGCCAGGCGATGCAGTGGAAGACGCACTTGTTGTTGGTCTTAGGGAAGTTGATTACATGCTTGTTTTCGCGAATAATCTGAGGGATGACAGTTTCGCTGTCCCCCAGAGCATGGTCGCGATGGTAGATGAATATCTTGAATGCAGTGATCGGCTTGAGCTTATACCCGGAGCTGGGGTAGTTCAGTTTGTCAGCCAACTCCATAGAACGGATTTCCGAAATCACCTTCTTTCGAATATCAGCCTTGCTGTTGATAGCGACAGGCTTATTGAACACATACGTGGTAGCGAGATTTGGATAGAAGTAGCGAGTATCATCAGGATCGGTCTTGCTTACAAGTTCTTACCCAAGAGCAACATTTACCTTAAACGCACTCGCCTGAGTCGAAAGAACATTCTCGAGCTTGTCGTAGAAAACAGAAGGCTCAACACCCTCATATAGGTGTGATTCCATGTGATTACCATTGTAAAAACGGTACTTAGGATCAGCCTTGTAGTCAGGCGACAAGTGTTTCTCAAGGGTTTCAATCGAAACATTGTACTGCTTAGCTACCAATCTCAGGTTGATTGGGCGCGAAACGTTGCTTACATAAACCATCTTACCCGTTCTACCACGCACCTTAACACGGTAGCTACTACCCCATTTGATAGCTTGGATATTTAATCTCTTTAATCCTTCGAGCTCGTGTGCAAATGTTGCCTATATATTGTTGGGTATATTATTCTTCGTAGATATGACTTTATAATCTTTTGGATCTTGTATCAGGATCGACTTTATATCATACTAATATACAAAAATCTGAAATGAATTAATTCAGATATTTGGAGTATGCCTTGGTGGAGGTTTTAAGCCAGTTATTTGAAGCGTGTTGTCGGCGTCAGTCATTGGCTATATTCTTGACTTTTTATCTGAGAAAAAATTGATTAATTAATTAAGTTCAGTTTCAGCGCTTTCTGTTTCGTTAAGTTCGGTTCTGGGCTTACGCTTGCGAGCTCGAATCTGCTTTCTATTCTTGTCGTCGTAGCTCTTTTGATACGACAAGCGAGCGTCGCGTGTGCGCTGGTAGTAGCGCTTCTGTGCTGCTTTGATACGTTCCTTGCTAGCTTGGTATTGCTCAGGAGAGTACGCCATGTTACTATATTACTAACTTTATATTTATCACGATCGATCAACAAATACTTGGTAATTGAGAAGTTGAAAACACAATGCTTCCATTAAATTATTAATCATTTCCTCTTTCCTCTTCCTCTGTTTCTCTTTGTGCTCTGTGAGGGTTGTTGTTGTTGAGGTTGTCGCTGAGCTTCAGTAGCAGGAAGCAGCGAAGTGTGCTCGGTCAATTCTTGATGCTGCGCTCCAGCAGCAAAAGTCAGGTCGGTCATTTCTTGTCGCTGGGCTTGTAACGGTGTCTCGTCCTTCGCTACCTCGATCATGTTGTCAAGCTTCGATTTCCAATGTTGCGAATATGACAGAATCGCCCCCATCGCAATGTCAACACCAATCATCCGACACACGATAAGCGAGCGGCCAGGAGCTGTTAAACATCCTTTTTCGTCGGTTGGATTCTCTCCGAAGGCCAAAACAATGATTGTAATGACCGCCAATATGACAGGTACGAAGCATTGAGCGTTGATGATCCACCGTCTGTATCCTGCTCTACACAAGAAAATTAGCAACAGCATATTCAAACGATTAGGGGCGAGAATACGTACGCTTATATTTCAGCGCTCTGGAAGCAGTTCCACCAATGTCAACGCGAACATGACCCGGAACCACCACCAGCACGTGAACTTGGCCCTCACCCGGTTGAAAATTATCTCCAAAGTACTTGACGTTCTTGAGCCAACAAGGGATCCATCTGCACGCAGCCTTGCGGATGTCCACGTTCATCGAGCGCCACAGCTGCCGCGCCAGCCCCATCGAGCCACGCGCCGTCCGCCGTCTTCGCCAGGAAGAGCTGCAGTTGGTCCGCATCGCACGTGATAGTGTTCGGCTTCTCCTTGATCGCCTCCTTCAAGTCTCCCACCGACTGACCCTCGTCTATGTCCACCGAAACGCGTTTCCTGCCACACCAACGATAGCACAGAAGAGCTTCACCATCTTTCCTCCACGCGGCAGATTCTAGAATGAGGGAGAATTTCTGGAAGGAAGGTTACTACATATCGTACCCTTGGTTACTCCCTTTCGCACTTGCGTATCTGTGCCGAAGAGCACCACGCAATCGTCTCAGCCCTGCAAGTGATTTATTAATGTCTAAGGATTCATCCGAACACTGTTACATGAAGTTGTTGTGCTAGCTGGAGCGATTGAATTCTCTTTGATCGATTGCGGGCGTAAATTGGACTGGAGGTCGTTGATGTTGGGGCTACCTCCCGCCTTGGCCATCTCGCGAGCCTTGGATACATGCTGGTCCATCGTACGCCGGTGAGCGTCGAGTAGAATGACGCAGCAGAGAGCGTACAATCGGCGCCAGGCCTCTTCAATTTGAGGCGTCCACAATGCACCAGAACACTCCTTCATGGCAAATATCAGAGCGACTCCCAGTGGATCGTAGTGCTCCATCTTGACGCCAAAACGCAGATGTGTGTGCATCAGACTCTCCACACGCTCCACCATATTGTCTCCTACTAGAATAGTCCGCAAGCCAGCGCTGATATGAACCAGCACCTTGCTGCGCACCACCATCGACGACCGAAATATTGGCTTGAGAGCTGGCGAGTTGTGATCCAGGAACGCGTAAAATGTATCGTAGAGTTGAGTGATGCGCGAGTTGCTCTGGGAGTTATTGGTGCTTCGTTTACTGTTGGCCCAACTTCAAAGAACGCCTCATTCCAGAAGGCTGCAGCTGTAATTCTGTGACTTGCGGTGGAGGTTGTGTAGTACGGGAAACTCGGCAGGTGTTTGTTCACGACCAGTATTTGCCCTCGCGAAAGCTTGCGTGGTCTTCGGTCGTCACACCGTAACCTTTCACGTGCCTCTCGACCATGACGGACGCTGTGCAGGTCGCCGCCGGCGCTTCTGGCAGCTATTCAAGCCACTCAGGACTGTCCAAGATCTGGCGCACTGTCAAGACGCACGCGGGTGTGTACACGGGCGGCAAAGTGGAGCTTTTCCATGGTCGCGCAGGCCCCGACTCGGAGCCCAAGGCGCTCATGGCCTGCATGATGCACGACGACGTGGCCGTCGTGGACGCCGAGACCGGAGAGCTGCAGCGCACTCTGCAGCAGGACGTGGAGGACGAGGAGGCCAAGGAGTCCTTCGTGGTGTTCGCTGTGAGACCAGGCAAGAAGAACCAGCTCGTGACGGCTGGCCGCAACCTGTTGCTGCGTGTGTGGGACCTGGACACCTTCAAGTGTGTACGTACGATCAAGGCTCATGAGACGCCCGTGCTGGCAATGGGATTCGACCCGTCGGGCACTCTATTGGCCACAGGAGGCAGCGACCGCACAGTCAAGATGTTCGACGTGGACAAGGGCTTCTGCACGCACAACTTCCGCGGTCATTCTGGTATCGTGACTCTCGTGCAGTTCCACCCGGACGCGGCGCGACTTTCGCTCATGTCGGCCAGTGACGACGCCACCGTGCGCGTCTGGGACTTGTACACGCAGAAGCAGGTGGCGTGCATCCAGGACCACATGAGCCTCGTTACCAGTGTGGCCTTCTCGGAAGATGGCTACACCATGCTGTCCGCTGGACGTGACAAGGTGGTTAACTTTTGGGACTTGAGGGACAACAAGCTCACCAAGACGGTGCTGGTGCACGAAGCTGTTGAAGGACTCGTGGTAGTGCCGTCGACATTTAAGTGCGTCACGAAAGCGGCTGACAAGACGCAGGATAACAAGTCCATCTACTTCCTGACTGCTGGAGAGATGGGCACGCTTCGGTTGTGGCGTAGCAGCGGAAGCGTTTGCGAAACCGTGTTCACACAAAAGTCGGATGTCTCGGCGTCTCTTACGTACACGGATCTGCTGCACGCAGCGAAGTTGTCGTTGTGTCTTCAGAGCAGAAATTCCTGGTGTTTGATGAAAAGTTGTCTCGACGCACTCAGATTATCGGCTACAACGACGACATTCTTAACCTCAAGTACGTCCCGGCGGCTGATGCAAGCGGAGCGCCTTCGGATTTGCTTGCCGTGGCCACGAACAGCGAACAAATTCGTCTTCTGAACCGCAACACGCTGTCTTGCGATCTCCTTTCGGGCCACACAGACATTGTGATGGCACTTTCGGTTTCCCCAGATGGTCGATGGCTTGTGAGTGCTTCAAAGGACAGGACCGCTCGGCTTTGGGATCTGCGGCCTACTGGTGGTAAGAAGACAAGCAAGAATCTGCCGCGCTGTGTGGCCACTTGCGCTGGTCACACTGAGTCTCTTGGCGCGGTTGCTATTTCGCAGCGCGCTTCCGCTTTGCTACAGGTGCTGCTTTCTTTGTTACTGGTAGCTCGGACAAGACTCTAAAGATGTGGAGCCTTCAGCCACTTGCTGGATCCTACGCTACACCTGCGAAGCCTCCACCCACGGAGCTGTCGATTTCCACCCTGTGTGCTGTGAAAGCTCACGACAAAGATGTGAACGCCCTTGCGGTCTCGCCCAATGACCGCTTTATTGCTAGTGCATTGCAGGATAAGCTTATCAAGGTGTGGCACTCGCAGCAGGGGGTGCCGGTCGTCTCCTGACGTTGGCTGGTGTTTGCCGTGGCCACAAGCGTGGTGTGTGGGCTGTTGAGTTTTCTCCGGTCGATCAGTGCCTTGCGTCTGCTAGTGGCGACAAGACTGTCAAGGTGTGGTCAGCCAAGGACTTCTCGTGCTTGAAGACGTTCGAGGGCCACACTGCGTCTGTGCTGAATGTGCAGTTCGCTTGCGCTGGTATGCAGCTGCTGTCTGCGGGTGCGGATGGACTCATGAAGCTCTGGACCATCAAGAGCAACGAGTGCGAGGCTACGCTGGACAATCATGAGGATAAAATTTGGGCTCTCGCTGTGTCGAAGGACAGCTCCAAGATGGTCAGTGGTGGTGCCGATTCTACAATCAACCTTTGGCGTGACTTCACGGAAGAGGAGGAGCGCTCTCAGCAGGATGACCGCGACGCCAAGCTGCTAAAGGAGCAGGAACTTTTCAACTGCCTGCGCAACAACAAGTTGCTGGACGCTGTGCAACTCGCATTTGAGCTGAACCACCCGAACCGCATGCTCCAGATTCTGCGCGACCTGCTTGAAGGCCCGCGGCACAAGGATCAGCTCGTGCTTCCAGGTGGTAAACCGATTGACCCGGACAACTTTTCGCCTGAGGACATATTGTCGCCAGGGGTGGTCAGTCTGGAGGACGAGCAGCTGACGACGTTGACAGAATGGTTGCGCGACTGGAACACTAACGCTCGCAACACGAATGTGTGCCAAGTTCTGGTTAGCACAATTCTTCGTGAGCTGCCTCCTAGCCGCCTGAAATCGTTGGATGGAGTTTCCAAGACCGTAGTGGCTCTTATTGCTTTCAGCGAGCGCCACTTCCAGCGTATCGACCGCATGCTCCAGATGTCTTACCTCGTGGACTTTAGTATTGTGACCATGAAAAATTTGCTGCCGGTTGGCGAAAGCGAGTCAGCCGTGGAGAAGACGGACAGTGATAACGAAGCAGATGAGGAGGAAAAGGAAGAAAAGGTACAGACCAAGGTGCAAACCATCAAGCAGCCACGGAAGCGTGGCAAGGCTGCTGCCAGTGGAAAGACCAAGAAGCAACGAGTGTAAATAGTTTGCCGATTGCAGTCCACCTTGCGGTCCAACGACGCACTCCTCTCGTTTCCAGATATTCGTTACCCCCGTGTGAATCTGGATTTTGATTTTGTCAAGGTACGCCTTAATCTGCTTCACCTTCAGATAGGCTTCTTTGTAATCCTGAAAGGTAGCATATGGCCCACCCTCCCTAGCTTTGAGATGATCGTTTTCAGCTTGGTCACTTGTTCGCTCCGCTCTTCTTCGGCCTTGTTCTTCCGGGCTTGACAATCAACAAGGTGTCGGTCCCTCGCCCTCATGTAGCACTCCACCTTCTTGCGATAGTCCCCATAGTTCGCTGTCAGTGTGTCAGTGTCTCGAAGTCACTTTCAGTCTGATCTTTCGCTTTACGTGCTAAAGCAACACGCCGACACTCATTGGAATACTCCACACCCGTCATAGCGTCGAGTTCTGCTTGGGGCTTCATGTCGATATCGGCCTTCAGTCCATCCCCAAAGACGTTAAGAGCCCTTGCTGTCTTTTCCCAGTGCGCCATCACTTCCTCGATGTGTGGTTCTTCTGTCCAGATGGAGAACGAAAATGGCTGCCCTGCAAAGCTCCTTGGGATTCGTCATGATAGGTCCATGGTTGTATTTTGCCTTGCAGCGTGCCTTCAGCTCTGCCAGAATGTGGGCGAAGAGCTCGGTCCAAGTTGACACCATAGAGTAGGTCCCTCTTCAACAAAGCTGTCCAAACTGTACACTCCAGTTCTTCAACCTCAATTTGCTGAGCATCGAGCTCGGCGAGCTGCTTCGTGGCCACTACAGAGTTCGTGTGTTAAAGCAATACAAATATTTACAATTATGTATCTTCGAGGCGCCGAAACTGGTCGTGCATCGTCGGGTAGATGGCAAATATAGTTCTTACTCGATAGTGAGACCATAGCATCAGCTGAAAGCGATATAAGCTGAATCAGTGTCCATCTCCTGGTACCGGAAGTCAGAGCGGTCGAAGTAGAAATCTATGCAGTGGTAGTAGAACTGAATCATACGTAGCTTCGCAAGCTGATAGATAGCAATCGACAAATGGATTGGGTTCTTGTTATTACGTCGGCGTTTCTTCATGGTGATTTCACACGCATCGTTAAGCTCTTCCAAGCCATGGAACGTAAAGTGTTCGATCTTGTTCTTAATACCTTTGTCGCTCGACTCATACTTGACCTCTTTGTGCTTGCTCATGTCCATTCCAGATCGACCAAAAGCACTGTTGCCTACAAGTTTCATCATCTCAGCAATCATCGCCTTAGACTTATCAACATCACCTTCTTGTCGAGCGTTTGATACAGCCTCCATAAAAGGAGCAAAAGCCTTGTGAGAGCTGGCCTTGATAAAGCAGTAAGTCTTGGTGATCTCCATACCATGAGAAATGTACCACTTGAGCAAAGGAGTGTAGATGAGAATCTTTTCACCAAAGTAGCTACCAATCAACTTGCGAGCTGGCTTTGCTCGGCTTTTGCTTGCGCGCCTCATTGTGATCGAACATGTGCTTACCAATGACGCTCTCATTCGTACAGTCGATCAGTACATTCTTGAAAATTGGAGTCAACTCACGAAAGTACTGTTTGCGGTGCTCTGGTGTGCGAATATCACACTCGAGAAAGCCGAATACCTTGTCTGCTTTGATGTCATCGATGATATCATCATACGCTTCAACCATAGTCAATCGACCGCATGGCATCTCATTACCAATAGCCCATAGGTATACAGCGTTAGCGTCGTATCCGATAATTTTCTTACAGACCTTACCACCGCGAATCTTCGTTTCATTACGCTTAGCGTAGCGATTGAAGATAATAGATGGACCTCCAGTAATGTTGGCCTTCTTCTTAGAGTATATATCCTTCTCCTCCTTGTCGATCGAGTAGACCAGTCTGTCCGAGTTGAACTCAAGCAACTTCTTATACCGAAACCCCTTAAGCGACATGTCTTTTCGAGCGGTGTTGCACTTTACGCAGCTGACCAAGATGTTGCCGTCGATGTGGCCAAGATTATGGTTGATACGATCCGCTGAAGCGGTATCAGCAGTCAGCTGACAGTAGCATAGACCACACAGATACTTTTGCTTTTGCAGCAATGTATTCAAGTGCTCGAGTGTCATACCAAATTTTCGCTTTGCCTTAGCGTCCTGACTCTTGTAGCCAGCCATGCGCTTAGCTGGAAATTGGAATGCGTTAGCAGGTTTCTTATCCGGAAATTGGAGATTATTGAAGCAGGTCTGATACATGACCTTCTCTGAAAGACCAGGTAGGGACACTCCATCCGCAAACATATCCAGATTGAAACGCTTAAATAGCTCTCGCTGAGCCTTGAAAGCTTTGATGAAAGGGACTACGTTGAGATTGTTGTACCAGATCAGTAGGTCTTTGATCGATTTCATCTCGTAGTAATCCCACACGAACTTCACTCGTTCGTAGTCATCGCCGGTGATGCTTGTTCCACGGAGCTTGCTACCAAAAGCTGACTTAGGCGGGATAGTAGTCTGGTTTAGAACATTGAACGCGGTGATGTACTCGTAATGGAAAAGACCCTTGCCAAGACCGCATACACATCTAATTTTGTCATCGCATTTGCAGCCACCGAGATATGTTGTAAGATACTTGTCGTAGCTAGTACCAGCTGGTGATATCAAGCATTTTCATGTCCGATGTAGCAATGCACATGTAGCTGGGGTTCTTGATGACAGATTTGATGTTGTCGGTACCAATTACGGCAAACAAATCCTTCTTAATCAAGTTAAGATCGTATCGACCAGAATTGAAGCCGAATAGTGGTACTTGCTGTTTCCGTTTCCCGTAATCAGATCTTTGCTTACCAAAACCAAGACTGCGGTGAAAGTCAACGAAGCTGGCATACTTCCCTCTTCAATCCAACTCTCAACATCAGGCATCTTGTAGGTCTTACCAAGCTTTACACCTGGAAGTTCCATGCCTGTCAGACCGTGAGCATTGATGAGTTTTTGAAGAAGCAATTTGTACTTATTGACATTGTACTGCTGGATCTTCACGGATACATCACCGATGTATTTGAACATATCCGTAAGCAGCACCTTTGGATCGTCATTTACAAAGCAACGCACCTCCTCGGTTAAGCTATCAACTGACACAGGAATATGTTCGTTCGTGAAGACAGTATTCTCCCCGTGTTGAGTCGCGGTAGGCTTAAGAATGGCCTCAAAGTCATAAACGATGAAGTGATTGATGTACTGGTCAGCATCCTTGATGCAATACTTAGTAAGCAGTGATCGTATCGTGTTCTGAGCCGGTTTGTAAATAGTTGGCTCAGCGGGGAAGCTCTCAATATTTACAAGCTCACACTGATTCTTCTTGTGATTTTTCAGCTTTTCAGCGCTGATAAAAACCATTTCACACTTAGGACATTGATACTTAGACTGAAGCATATCGATGTTCTTAATGTAAAGAGCGTGATTCTCGTGCGATAGAATATCCATAGCTTCATACCCCTTGTCCGATCTACGAATGCATTTTACATTTCCAGAAACTACATCCATATTATATACGTTAATACCATGTTGGAAGCAGTCCTCAACCTCATCGAGCTGTAGTAGGTCAATGGGCTTGAAGCTTCGAAATAGGCTCAACGTTTAGTTAACCCCCTTGAAAGAGCAATAGCGCTTGAATGCCTCCTTCACCTGAGCCTGAATTCTGCGAGGATCCTTCTTAGCTCTGGAATGTATGCCAGGCGATGCAGTGGAAGACGCACTTGTTGTTGGTCTTAGGGAAGTTGATTACATGCTTGTTTTCGCGAATAATCTGAGGGATGACAGTTTCGCTGTCCCCCAGAGCATGGTCGCGATGGTAGATGAATATCTTGAATGCAGTGATCGGCTTGAGCTTATACCCGGAGCTGGGGTAGTTCAGTTTGTCAGCCAACTCCATAGAACGGATTTCCGAAATCACCTTCTTTCGAATATCAGCCTTGCTGTTGATAGCGACAGGCTTATTGAACACATACGTGGTAGCGAGATTTGGATAGAAGTAGCGAGTATCATCAGGATCGGTCTTGCTTACAAGTTCTTACCCAAGAGCAACATTTACCTTGAACGCACTCGCCTGAGTCGAAAGAACATTCTCGAGCTTGTCGTAGAAAACAGAAGGCTCAACACCCTCATATAGGTGTGATTCCATGTGATTACCATTGTAAAAACGGTACTTAGGATCAGCCTTGTAGTCAGGCGACAAGTGTTTCTCAAGGGTTTCAATCGAAACATTGTACTGCTTAGCTACCAATCTCAGGTTGATTGGGCGCGAAACGTTGCTTACATAAACCATCTTACCCGTTCTACCACGCACCTTAACACGGTAGCTACTACCCCATTTGATAGCTTGGATATTTAATCTCTTTAATCCTTCGAGCTCGTGTGCAAACATGTTGCCTATATATTGTTGGGTATATTTTTCTTCGTAGATATGACTTTATAATCTTTTGGATCTTGTATCAGGATCGACTTTATATCATACTAATATACAAAAATCTGAAATGAATTAATTCAGATATTTGGAGTATGCCTTGGTGGAGGTTTTAAGCCAGTTATTTGAAGCGTGTTGTCGGCGTCAGTCATTGGCTATATTCTTGACTTTTTATCTGAGAAAAAATTGATTAATTAATTAAGTTCAGTTTCAGCGCTTTCTGTTTCGTTAAGTTCGGTTCTGGGCTTACGCTTGCGAGCTCGAATCTGCTTTCTATTCTTGTCGTCGTAGCTCTTTTGATACGACAAGCGAGCGTCGCGTGTGCGCTGGTAGTAGCGCTTCTGTGCTGCTTTGATACGTTCCTTGCTAGCTTGGTATTGCTCAGGAGAGTACGCCATGTTACTATATTACTAACTTTATATTTATCACGATCGATCAACAAATACTTGGTAATTGAGAAGTTGAAAACACAATGCTTCCATTAAATTATTAATCATTTCCTCTTTCCTCTTCCTCTGTTTCTCTTTGTGCTCTGTGAGGGTTGTTGTTGTTGAGGTTGTCGCTGAGCTTCAGTAGCAGGAAGCAGCGAAGTGTGCTCGGTCAATTCTTGATGCTGCGCTCCAGCAGCAAAAGTCAGGTCGGTCATTTCTTGTCGCTGGGCTTGTAACGGTGTCTCGTCCTTCGCTACCTCGATCATGTTGTCAAGCTTCGATTTCCAATGTTGCGAATATGACAGAATCGCCCCCATCGCAATGTCAACACCAATCATCCGACACACGATAAGCGAGCGGCCAGGAGCTGTTAAACATCCTTTTTCGTCGGTTGGATTCTCTCCGAAGGCCAAAACAATGATTGTAATGACCGCCAATATGACAGGTACGAAGCATTGAGCGTTGATGATCCACCGTCTGTATCCTGCTCTACACAAGAAAATTAGCAACAGCATATTCAAACGATTAGGGGCGAGAATACGTACGCTTATATTTCAGCGCTCTGGAAGCAGTTCCACCAATGTCAACGCGAACATGACCCGGAACCACCACCAGCACGTGAACTTGGCCCTCACCCGGTTGAAAATTATCTCCAAAGTACTTGACGTTCTTGAGCCACAGCAAGGGATCCATCTGCACGCAGCCTTGCGGATGTCCACGTTCATCGAGCGCCACAGCTGCCGCGCCAGCCCCATCGAGCCACGCGCCGTCCGCTTCTTCGCCAGGAAGAGCTGCAGGTCCTTGGCGTCGCAAGTGATAGTCGAAGGTTCTCCATTTTGATCGCCTTCTTCAAGTCTCCCACCGACTGACCCGCGTCTATGTCCACAGGGAACGCGTTTCCTGCCACACCAACGATAGCACAGAAGAGCTTCACCATCTTTCCTCCACGCGGCAGATTCTAGAATGAGGGAGAATTTCTGGAAGGAAGGTTACTACATATCGTACCCTTGGTTACTCCCTTTCGCACTTGCGTATCTGTGCCGAAGAGCACCACGCAATCGTCTCAGCCCTGCAAGTGATTTATTAATGTCTAAGGATTCATCCGAACACTGTTACATGAAGTTGTTGTGCTAGCTGGAGCGATTGAATTCTCTTTGATCGATTGCGGGCGTAAATTGGACTGGAGGTCGTTGATGTTGGGGCTACCTCCCGCCTTGGCCATCTCGCGAGCCTTGGATACATGCTGGTCCATCGTACGCCGGTGAGCGTCGAGTAGAATGACGCAGCAGAGAGCGTACAATCGGCGCCAGGCCTCTTCAATTTGAGGCGTCCACAATGCACCAGAACACTCCTTCATGGCAAATATCAGAGCGACTCCCAGTGGATCGTAGTGCTCCATCTTGACGCCAAAACGCAGATGTGTGTGCATCAGACTCTCCACACGCTCCACCATATTGTCTCCTACTAGAATAGTCCGCAAGCCAGCGCTGATATGAACCAGCACCTTGCTGCGCACCACCATCGACGACCGAAATATTGGCTTGAGAGCTGGCGAGTTGTGATCCAGGAACGCGTAAAATGTATCGTAGAGTTGAGTGATGCGCGAGTTGCTCTGGGAGTTATTGGTGCTTCGTTTACTGTTGGCCCAACTTCAAAGAACGCCTCATTCCAGAAGGCTGCAGCTGTAATTCTGTGACTTGCGGTGGAGGTTGTGTAGTACGGGAAACTCGGCAGGTGTTTGTTCACGACCAGTATTTGCCCTCGCGAAAGCTTGCGTGGTCTTCGGTCGTCACACCGTAACCTTTCACGTGCCTCTCGACCATGACGGACGCTGTGCAGGTCGCCGCCGGCGCTTCTGGCAGCTATTCAAGCCACTCAGGACTGTCCAAGATCTGGCGCACTGTCAAGACGCACGCGGGTGTGTACACGGGCGGCAAAGTGGAGCTTTTCCATGGTCGCGCAGGCCCCGACTCGGAGCCCAAGGCGCTCATGGCCTGCATGATGCACGACGACGTGGCCGTCGTGGACGCCGAGACCGGAGAGCTGCAGCGCACTCTGCAGCAGGACGTGGAGGACGAGGAGGCCAAGGAGTCCTTCGTGGTGTTCGCTGTGAGACCAGGCAAGAAGAACCAGCTCGTGACGGCTGGCCGCAACCTGTTGCTGCGTGTGTGGGACCTGGACACCTTCAAGTGTGTTCGTACGATCAAGGCTCATGAGACGCCCGTGCTGGCAATGGGATTCGACCCGTCGGGCACTCTATTGGCCACAGGAGGCAGCGACCGCACAGTCAAGATGTTCGACGTGGACAAGGGCTTCTGCACGCACAACTTCCGCGGTCATTCTGGTATCGTGACTCTCGTGCAGTTCCACCCGGACGCGGCGCGACTTTCGCTCATGTCGGCCAGTGACGACGCCACCGTGCGCGTCTGGGACTTGTACACGCAGAAGCAGGTGGCGTGCATCCAGGACCACATGAGCCTCGTTACCAGTGTGGCCTTCTCGGAAGATGGCTACACCATGCTGTCCGCTGGACGTGACAAGGTGGTTAACTTTTGGGACTTGAGGGACAACAAGCTCACCAAGACGGTGCTGGTGCACGAAGCTGTTGAAGGACTCGTGGTAGTGCCGTCGACATTTAAGTGCGTCACGAAAGCGGCTGACAAGACGCAGGATAACAAGTCCATCTACTTCCTGACTGCTGGAGAGATGGGCACGCTTCGGTTGTGGCGTAGCAGCGGAAGCGTTTGCGAAACCGTGTTCACACAAAAGTCGGATGTCTCGGCGTCTCTTACGTACACGGATCTGCTGCACGCAGCGAAGTTGTCGTTGTGTCTTCAGAGCAGAAATTCCTGGTGTTTGATGAAAAGTTGTCTCGACGCACTCAGATTATCGGCTACAACGACGACATTCTTAACCTCAAGTACGTCCCGGCGGCTGATGCAAGCGGAGCGCCTTCGGATTTGCTTGCCGTGGCCACGAACAGCGAACAAATTCGTCTTCTGAACCGCAACACGCTGTCTTGCGATCTCCTTTCGGGCCACACAGACATTGTGATGGCACTTTCGGTTTCCCCAGATGGTCGATGGCTTGTGAGTGCTTCAAAGGACAGGACCGCTCGGCTTTGGGATCTGCGGCCTACTGGTGGTAAGAAGACAAGCAAGAATCTGCCGCGCTGTGTGGCCACTTGCGCTGGTCACACTGAGTCTCTTGGCGCGGTTGCTATTTCGCAGCGCGCTTCCAGCTTTGCTACAGGTGCTGCTTTCTTTGTTACTGGTAGCTCGGACAAGACTCTAAAGATGTGGAGCCTTCAGCCACTTGCTGGATCCTACGCTACACCTGCGAAGCCTCCACCCACGGAGCTGTCGATTTCCACCCTGGGTGCTGTGAAAGCTCACGACAAAGATGTGAACGCCCTTGCGGTCTCGCCCAATGACCGCTTTATTGCTAGTGCATTGCAGGATAAGCTTATCAAGGTGTGGCACTCGCAGCAGGGGGTGCCGGTCGTCTCCTGACGTTGGCTGGTGTTTGCCGTGGCCACAAGCGTGGTGTGTGGGCTGTTGAGTTTTCTCCGGTCGATCAGTGCCTTGCGTCTGCTAGTGGTGACAAGACTGTCAAGGTGTGGTCAGCCAAGGACTTCTCGTGCTTGAAGACGTTCGAGGGCCACACTGCGTCTGTGCTGAATGTGCAGTTCGCTTGCGCTGGTATGCAGCTGCTGTCTGCGGGTGCGGATGGACTCATGAAGCTCTGGACCATCAAGAGCAACGAGTGCGAGGCTACGCTGGACAATCATGAGGATAAAATTTGGGCTCTCGCTGTGTCGAAGGACAGCTCCAAGATGGTCAGTGGTGGTGCCGATTCTACAATCAACCTTTGGCGTGACTTCACGGAAGAGGAGGAGCGCTCTCAGCAGGATGACCGCGACGCCAAGCTGCTAAAGGAGCAGGAACTTTTCAACTGCCTGCGCAACAACAAGTTGCTGGACGCTGTGCAACTCGCATCTGAGCTGAACCACCCGAACCGCATGCTCCAGATTCTGCGCGACCTGCTTGAAGGCCCGCGGCACAAGGATCAGCTCGTGCTTCCAGGTGGTAAACCGATTGACCCGGACAACTTTTCGCCTGAGGACATATTGTCGCCAGGGGTGGTCAGTCTGGAGGACGAGCAGCTGACGACGTTGACAGAATGGTTGCGCGACTGGAACACTAACGCTCGCAACACGAATGTGTGCCAAGTTCTGGTTAGCACAATTCTTCGTGAGCTGCCTCCTAGCCGCCTGAAATCGTTGGATGGAGTTTCCAAGACCGTAGAGGCTCTTATTGCTTACAGCGAGCGCCACTTCCAGCGTATCGACCGCATGCTCCAGATGTCTTACCTCGTGGACTTTAGTATTGTGACCATGAAAATTTGCTGCCGGTTGGCGAAAGCGAGTCAGCCGTGGAGAAGACGGACAGTGATAACGAAGCAGATGAGGAGGAAAAGGAAGAAAAGGTACAGACCAAGGTGCAAACCATCAAGCAGCCACGGAAGCGTGGCAAGGCTGCTGCCAGTGGAAAGACCAAGAAGCAACGAGTGTAAATAGTTCCTCTCATAGAGCCCTTGCTGTGGGCGCTTTTCATGTTTCAGACTTTTGTCCATGTCGTTTACCTTTCTTCTTGCTCGTGCTCTCTTTCGTAGATTCCAGACCCTCAGCTACATCGTTATCCTCCGATCGCCCGTAGATTTTCATGGTGGTGAGAAATAGTTCCTCCAGGCCAGCAGTACGACAGGCAGCAGCCAAGTCAGACATGCCATTCTCCGGGAACTCATGAAAACCTCGAGGTAGACGTCTGAGCGACTCGATACCTCTTGAGCAACCCTCTCTTAATTCTTCCGTCTGCTCACCTCGCACTGTGATCTGCTTCCAGCGAAGATGTTGGAGTCGACGCACATACTCCTGCACATTGTCTTCAGCACCCTCGACAATCACGACGCCAGGCCAGCCAATCTTGCTAAACCCACCAAGTTGCAGCTCTAATGCCCACTCCTTCACCACACGCCGTTTGTTGGATGCAATGATGTGGTGGAAGTAAATGGCACGGCGACCCAGCACCACCGGCGATAATTCATTCTCAGCAGCACAGACCGGAACAACTTGATCGTCGAAGTTTGTATTGAAGTGCACTTGAGATAGAAACTCTTGCATATGCTGGTACAGCTGCAGCCCGACCACTTCTTGAACCGCACAAGCAGCAGAACTCAAGTCGACCAGCTCAGCGTGCAGTTTCTCCATATCCATCCGTGAAAGTTGAGGACACTGCACTTCGAACGTCATGGACCCACTTTCTGGGTATCGTGGTGGACACGTGAGTGTCAATGACGGCACCTCACGGCCGAAAGCTAGATCCTGTTCACATAGCAACATATTATGGTACCGGTATGAGCAAGGCACTTCAGTCTCCAATTACAACATTCATGGTATCACCTGATAGTAAAATGTGTACTGAATCTGGCACTCAGGTCGTGGTGGTTGGGCGGCTCCGTAGCCCTCAGCGAGGTATTCCTCGAGCAAAGACTTGGCCTGCATGTCAGCCTGTAGCTCCTGTTGATCGGGGAACATGCTGAGCATGCACTCAAGCTCGTCGAGCTGCTGCTGAGCCGCCGAAAGCCTGCTATCCGTCAGCTTCATTGAAATGGCGATACAAATCAAGGGTGAATTGAAGGTAATTGTGTACTTAGGTCCGTTCTTAACGGGATCATCGGAGCATGATCGCTATCGAGGCTTGGGGTATGAGCCGACGGTCGTTCTTAAGAAAATCGTGATCCTGTTCTATAAAGAGACTCGAGACTCGACCGTTGGGACTCGGAGCAGGGGGTTGTTGGAAACGTGTTTGCTTCCATTTCCACTCCGGCAAGATGGAGCAAGGTGATTCAGCCACAGCAGCACCGAGTAGCAAGTGGACGGCTCGTCAAAAGCCAAACAGAAAACGATCTGTGCTGCCCCCACGTCGGACAAGTATAGCGACTGGAACATGGACCAGCTGAAGCTCGAGTGTACCGCCAGGAAGCTTTCGGTAGCCAAGAATACGAAGAAAGAAGAGCGTGTTGCCATTCTTGCCATGTATGACAACTCCAAAGGTGGTGTTGCATTGCTTCTAGACAAGCAACGGCTAGGCAAACGTTCGAAGACCTCAACAGACTAAGATGAAGCGCGTCGTAGCCGACACTGCATGTTTCGCCTCATAAACGTGCTCTTTTCCCACGACTTCTTCCAGCGCTTTATTGCTTCCGGGGACCAGCTCACTAGAAAACAATTGGATGAAGGGGGTCTCGGTTTTGGGAGGAAGTGGCCGCTTCATTTAACGCACCGAACGACACATACGATCGTCTCGTCAACAACGACTCGTTGTTTGATGGTATTAGTCCGACCAGATCACAGTGCATTCCGCAGCCAAACTCAGAGCGATGTGGAAAGAAGCGCATTCTAACTTCTCGAAAGCTGAGGCACGCAACAAGCTTTCAGGCGCGCATGCAGAATTTTGGAACTTCTGCCAAGGTGACAAGGCAGTCATGTACTTGAACTTGTGGTGCGACGAACGAGGAGAAGGGCGCGAATTTTGCGGGAGCTGTGTATAGAAGACAACGATGATGATTCAACTCAGGAAGGTAAATCATCATCAACCACGCCCTCCCAAATCGCTAAGGCGTAAGAGTGTGGATCCAATTGCCTCTCTGGTTGACACATTAAAAACGAAACCAAAAGCGAGCTGATTGCTGAGAAGACTGCACTTGCACGTGTGCAGCGTGAACATGTCGAGCGCGGGGGTATGATAGATAAAATGGCTGCGATCATCAATGCAAAAGTTGTGCAGCTTCATAGATGTTTTAATCACGAGACCAGTGATTAAAGTCCACTGTGAGAGGCCATTGAAATATCTGCCATTTGTTGACTAACAAGCCAAAGGACATTTCAATCCGAATGCGTAGCTGCGGAACGTAGAAGTTGTAGTCACTGTACGCTGAGCTTTTAATTTCAGGCTTCGTAAAAGGTACTAGCATCGAGGGCGCAAGTCCGTACGCGTTATCGCCAATTATATAGTATCCAAATGGGAGTTCTGCAATGGCGGCACTCAGTGGCCATTTTCGAAAAGGCTACACTGTCAGAAACTTTGCCTGGTGAGATGAAGCAATAGCCGATAAATTTGCACGACGCATCACACAATGCTTGTACGTTTATTCCGTAGGTGAGATAATGCCCCGAAAAAATGAAGACACGTCAGGTACCTCCTTGGTACTGATCTGGCACAACCACCCATCAATGCACCCAACGCAGCCAGTTAAAATGCGGTTTGAGCTCAGTGCTGAAAA